>JAODAL010044208.1:0-33101 GCA_025379985.1 Phyllomedusa bahiana
TGGGGACTGTTCTAGTCCTGTGCGTACAACCAACCATGCTGTGTGCTGGTACTTTTGGCGCCCTCTAATGGCCAAGGATAAGTAACTAATTTACACTTAATAAGAACAGTGACAGTAGAGCTTACCCCGGGTCACATTTATTATGCCTAAAAATGAATTAATCAGAGCCTTAGCCTAACAATTTTGTCAGCTGAAACTCAATTTTGCTTGAATTAATAAAAATCCCCCCCAAAAATTGGTTTGGATGAACTGTTTTTTTTTTTCCAGCTAGGGGTAACCTGGTGATAGCCCTAAAACTATCTAAAATATTACTACAATCCTCAGAATTAGTATTGCTAATAAACAGAAAATCGTCGAAATAATATAAAATTGACACTTTCCTAACCTCCCTTTCCACTACATACACAATGTAGAAAAAGCCTCAAAATAATAGCAAGACAACGTAAAGCCCATAAGAAAACGGAGATCAAAATAAAATTTGCCATCAGATTGAAACCCTAGTGAATTAAAACCCTGTGGATCAACTGGCTGTAACCTAAATGCTGATTTCACATTAGCCTCAGCCATTAAGGCCCCACACCATGTTTCTATAATAAACTCAAAGCATCGTCAAATGAAGAATAAGACAATACTGCATGAGATTTATCAGTGATATTATTTATTGATTTATTCATTCAGAGGAAAGGGCAAGTTATGTATTAACCTAAATGAGGTTGCATCTTCTTTTGAAAGCAGACCTAGAGGGGATAGATAAAAATGATCAAATGAGGAGTGAAAGGGGACTTGCTATCCTACCAGCCTTAACTTCTGGATTAATCTTTTGTCTAGCAACTTCCATATTATCCTCCAAATACCTAGCATTAACTACCCAAACACAGCCAGAAACTATGAACTTGGGTACAAAAAATCCAGCCTTAAAACCCTTATAACCCTTATATTCTGCCTTCTTTTTGTCTGAGTTTTTCCCCTAGCCATGGAATCATTCTTGATAATCTCAACGAGATCTGTGCTTTTAGACACCAACTCCCTCCTATTTTGGGCAGTGAAAGCATTGTTCTGGGGCTCCCACTTATACATCAGAACAACAGGGAGCTCCCATTACACAAGGCACACTCATGTTTCTACTTACATGTACCTGCCCATCTGCACTAGTTCTTGTTAACGGTGGGACAATAACTTTTATAAAATTACCTTGTGACAGATCTCTATGCAAAATTGATCTAAGAGGAATCATAAAGCTGAGCCATAAACCCAAGTCTTTACTCCCCCACCTCACATTGGGGTATACTGCTAGTTTCTGCGAAACAACTCATCATAGTTGAACCAAGCGGCACCACCAAAATTCCTATAAGCCTCTTAAATAGAATCTAACTATTGAAACAATTTAGCATAATAATTTGGCTGCCCCTAACCCAACACGGGGGTATAAATACAAAATGCTGGCAACCAGTTAAAAAACCATTTGTTGACCCCACTCTAACTTTCATCATCAGACTTCACCTCCAATTTCTTATCATCTTCATCACTGAATCTTTGACTGAAGGCAACAAGGAGATATGTATGATATGTATGTAGGAGAGTATGAGATATCACACACCAAAGCCTCTAAAACACAAGTTTCCACAACACCTACGCCATTTTCTATCGCAGGGACAGAACATCCATTTACCTCAGAAACCTCATTAATCAAATTCGCACTGCTAGCCTTGGGCTCACCCTGACCAAGGACCCTGACACTAGCAGCTGAACTACCATTAACCAATTTTTTTTAGAAAATTGACAAATTTGGCCAAACACTTCAATTAATTTCTTGTTATTGCCTATGCTTAATGCAACAGGATCAGAATTAAACATATTAATGCTCTCAGCACTGGAGCTCTTCCTCCTTTTGACAATGCGGTCCAGCTGGCTACAAATTGGTGCTCCCCTCCAGTCTTTCACCTCTGACTCTCCTCTTGCTGCACTCTACTAGTGTGGAGTGCGGCGTCTTCCTCTTTCTCACTCTTCTTGTCAGGATGAACTTGATCTGTCGTCTGTGGTTGGTACAGTAGAACCTTTCCCGTGACTCTTCCCAGCAGGTAAATTATCCTCAGACTCCTGATTGGCTGGATGCTAGACAGGAAGGGGCGGGATATCATCCAATATTTTCTCAACAATTCTTCCATCTCAGCATGTAACACATGCTCCATTAAACGAATGACCAAAATCTGTCAGATAAGAATAGAGACAATCTTCTTTCCTAAGCTGTGGTGAAATCTTCATCAGCTGCAATAAACTCCTCTCCCCCACCTGGATAGTTGTACCTTTCTTTCCTCATGCGCCAGAGCCAGAGGTGCCGCTCACATACCTTGTGGGCAGTAATGCAATAAATCTACTATTAGCTCATGTTACACCATCATGTGCCCACCTTGCAGTACTTAAACTGATGCTGCACCAGCAGCTTGACTTGTGATGCTATAGTGCTTAAATAGCAAATATGGAAGCATCCCTCCTTCACATGCCGGAAGTTTCTGGCTCCTAAACACAGCCTGTTTTTACCGGCCACCCACATGAGCACTCAGCGTGACATCAGCCAGAAAACCAACTGATACACCCACTCACCTGTCAGCCCATTTCACCTTAGACTCCTCCCCTCATTTCCTTATTTAATGGGTTATTGATTATTGTATTAACTATACTGGACATCATACTAAGTTTATTGATAGAAGCATATCTCTGCTTACTTTTTCATTTGGCGCATGCGCATTGACTATTCAATAACTTTGTTTTCTGTTATTATAATCTGTGATGTCATAAATAATACCCATGTATGTGCATTATTTTTGTTCCTCTTTAATTATTGTGACATGTCAAGGTTGTTGCTCTTATATTGGGGCACTTATTATGGTTCTACCTCAATATTTTTGTTTTTCTACCCCTGTATTTGGGGAAGGTTATGTTTTTATTTTTCATGTTGCAATTTGTATTAATAAAGTTTATGATTTAAATTCATCATATATCTTTGGCACAACACATAAACCTACCATCATCAACAAGGGAAAAACTGTAAAAAAAAAAAAAACTTAAAGAAGTTTAAAGACTTCATAAAACATTAAATACAGCATTAATTTAAAAAAAAATAAAGATATTCCACCTCCTTCATGTGTCTATTTTCTTTTGCCTCCTTATTGATCTATCATAACATTCACTTTTTCAGAGAAACATCCTGGTTGTGGGAGTGTCAATAGTTCTCCAGCATCTTTTCCTATAACTCCCAGACTGCAGTCGAGTTGTAATTGGGGACTTCTCTGCATCCACCCTTAAAACCTCCTAGCACTGTTCAGCCCTGTACACACTTACCTAATCATCCTCAGACATGTACGCCTCATAGCTCTCTCCCACCTCACCCCCCCCACATGTTTGGATGTCTGCAGCAGGCTGTGTTATAGTCCAGAGCACCAATCACAGCTTGTAAGATGGGAAAAAAATATTTCTTCCCTTATCCTATAATATATGTAATACATGTACAAATATATAGAATTTGGTCTAAATATAGGTATATACTATATCTCAGTGAACAGATTCGGGGAAATAAATATTGAATATGTCACTAAGTAAATATATTTCTAATGACTAGAAATGTCTAAAGGTGCTATTGACAAGAAATTCTCACCAGATGTTGGTAACAATCCATCCAATCCACACAGGCAAAGAAATTAAACCATATATGTCCATAAATTATGTGTAATAATGACAAGTGGGGAACACAGGGAAAAAGTATTGAACATGCTTGCTGAAATTTATTTAATACTTTGTACAAAAGCCTTTGTTGGTGATGACAGCTTCAAGATGCCTCCTGTCTGGATAAACTATTCAAATTCATTGCTCAGGTGAGATTTTGGCCTATTCTTCTGTGACGGCTGGGTAGTGGATCCGCCGGACCACCGCAAGCGATGGTAGTTAAGCCACGCCAGGGAACGGAATCTAAGTAGCCCCCGGTTTTCACCAGAGCCCGCCGCAAAGCAGGATGGACTTGCTGCGGCGTGAGGCTACCAGGTCATCCCCCCTGACGTGACTTGCTTGCGGTGGCGGCCGAGGTGCAGCGTGGTACAGAATCGTAGTCCGAGAATCGTAGTCGTGGGCAGGCAGAAGGTCAGGGCAGGCGGCAGAGGTTCGGAGTCGGGAAACGTAGCGAGAGGTCTGGTACACGGTAAAGCAGGAATACACTTTAAGGAACGCTTTCTCTATGGCTCGGGGCAACGTAGATCCAGCAGGGAAGTGACGTGGGTGCAACACTTATATAGGAACAGCGCCCGGCAATTACCCAATTACCGGCGCACTGTCCCTTTAAATTCACAGGGACGAGCGCGCGCGCGCTAGGGGGCGCGCATGCGCATTCCCGCCGGCAGGGGACGAGGACCGGACGGGAGCGAGACCAGGTGAGTGGATGGGACGGGTGGCGCCGCGGCCGGCCGTGCGGCCCGCGGCGCCCCCCGTCCCCGCCGGGGACCCGTCATGGGGAACGCGGGTGCGACCGCGGTCCGGGCCACGGACCGCGGCGCAACCCGTTACAGTACCCCCCCCCCCCCCCCTTAGGCCTCCCCACCTTTTTAGGCTGCAGGAATCTGAGTGAGGATGAGATCGTGATTCAGAATGTTAGATTCAGGCTCCCAGGATCTCTCCTCGGGTCCGAAGCCCCTCCAATCCACGAGGAAGAAACGTCTCCCTCTGACCGTCTTCATAGCCAAAATGTCCTTTACCTCGAAGATGTCAGAGGATTCGGCTACTGGGGAAGGCGTCACTTTCTTCCGAGAGAACCGGTTCAGAACCAGAGGCTTAAGGAGGGATACATGAAATGCGTTGTGGATCCGGAGAGATGGAGGCAAACAAAGCTTGTATGTCACAGGGTTCAACTGCCAAAGAACCTTGAAGGGTCCGAGGAAGCGAGGACCCAATTTGAGACTAGGGACCTTCAGGCACACATATCTTGAGGAGAGCCAAACTTGGTCCCCAGGGGGAAAAAACGTCGGGGCAGGTCTTCTCCTTTTGTCTGCCTGAGACTTCATACGGGCAGAGGCCCGAAGTAGAGAACATCGCGTCTCTTGCCAGATGGCCTTGATATCACGAACCTGGTCGTTGACAGTGGGCACATCCGAGTCAGGAGGTAGGGAGGGGGGGGGGGGGTGCGGGTGGCGGCCATAGACTACAAAGAACAGGGAGACGCCGGCAGCTTCCGAGTCCCGATGGTTATACGCAAATTCAGCCCACGGGAGCAGCTCGGTCCAGTTGTCCTGACGTCCGGACACAAAGTGGCGCAGGTATTCTCCCAGAATCTGGTTCACTCTCTCCACCTGCCCATTGGACTGAGGGTGATATGCCGATGAAAAGTCCAACTTGACTTGCTGACGGGAGCATAAAGCACGCCAGAATCGGGAAACAAATTGAACACCGCGGTCGGAGACAATGTGAGAGGGAAGTCCATGAAGCCGGAAGATATGCCGGAAGAAAAGATTAGCCAATTGTGGGGCAGACGACAGGCCAGGGAGAGGCACAAAGTGGGACATTTTTGAGAACCGGTCCGTCACGACCCAGATGACAGAATTCCCAGAGGAAAATGGTAGGTCTGTGACGAAGGGTCCATTGCTATGTGCGCCCCAAGGGATCTCCGGAATCGGCAGCGGAAGCAAGAGCCCTGGGGGGGCCTTGTGGCGTGGGACCTTTTTCCCGAGTACAAGTGACACAGGCGAGGGTGAAGTCCTTGACATCCTGTGCTAGAGTCGGCCCCAGTAGTGCCGCGGATCAAAGCATAAGAAAGACTTCCGAGCTCCCGGGAGGGCCCACCCACAAAGGAGCTATGCCCCCACTCCAGAATCTTCCTCCTAATTTGCCAGCGGCACGTAGTCTTGCCCTTAGGAATGTTTTGGAGACCTGCGGGAGCTACGGAACCAACCGTTCGGGGGAAATGATGTGTTGAGACACGGGTTCTTCACCGACCAAGTCGGAAGGCACGGAAGAGGGGCATCAGCCTTGACGTTTTTCTCAGCAGGCTGGAAATGTATACGAAAATCAAATGAGAAAAAAAAAAGGGGACCACCGGGCTTGGCGAGGGTTAAGACGTTGGGCCGTCTGAAGATACAAACAAATTTTTGTGGTCTTTTAAAGATGTCGATTGGGCGACGAGCTCCCTCCAGCAGATGTCGCCACTCCTCTAGGGCTAACTTGATGGCCAAGAGTTTCCCGGTCCCAATGGCAAAGTTCCGCTCAGCCGGCGAAAGGTCTTAGAGAAGAAACCCACATGTGGAATCTTGCCTTTGGAACTTCTCTGTGTGAGGACCGCCCCTGCCCCACAGAAAAAGGGCATCCACCTCCAAAGAGAACGGTCTCTGGGGAATCAGGCCGGACAAGACAGGAGCAGTGGAGAAGGCCGTCTTTTAGATCCCCCAAACGCCCTTTCAGCCTCGGGGGCCCAAACATCTCGGGTTCGCAATTCTTCCTAGTAAGGGGCCACGATAGGAGCCACCAAGGTGGAGAAGTGGGAAATAAATTGCCGGTAATTAATTTTGCGAAGCCCAGGAAGCGCTTTTTATCGCCGAAGGAAGACGACAGGACGGAGCCATTGTAGCACCGCAGAGAGTTTTGCCGGGGTCCATCTTTTGGGCCCTTTTCAGCCGAGACTATGTAGTCGAGGAAAGGGGTAGGCGGGGGTCCGATGGAATAAAATTTCTCAGCTTGGCGTACAGTCGGTTTGCTGCGCGGACGTTGCAGAAACCTGGCGTACTTGGGCCCGGTTGAGTCTGAAGATAAGGGGAGGAAAATCAGGATTTTCATCTAGGTACACTATGAGCAAGTGTACAAGGGGATCCCGGAAGACATCGTTGACGAGTTCTTGGAACACCGCTGGAGCGTTACAGAGCCCAAAGGGCATCACGAGGTATTCAAAATGTCCATCTCGGGTATTGAACGCCGTCTTCCACTCGTCCCCCTCTCGAATTCTGACGAGGTTATAGGCTCCTCGCAAATCCAACTTGGAGTACACTTTAGCCCCCTTGAGACGGTCAAACAGCTCAGAGATCAGTGGGGGGAGGGTAGCGGTTCTTTACGGTGATTCTTATTTAGACCCCTGTAGTTATACACGGACGGAGGGAACCATCCTTCTTTCTGCACGAAGAAAAACCCGGCTCCGGCTGGGGAGGAGGACTTACGAATGAATTCTTTTTTGAAGGTTCTCCCGAATGTTAGGCCGACATGGCCTGGGGTCTCTGGCCACGGAAGCGGTAGACCCTCCCCCGGGGGGGGACTGGTTCCTGGGAGGAGGTCAATAGGACATTTCGTAAGGGGCCGATGTGGTGGAAGCGAATCGGCCTCTTTCTCGGAGAATACTCCCCAAAGTCCTTTGGTACTCGGCCGGCGGGCTGGCAACAGTTGGACAAGCGGAGGCGGAGAAGTGGTAGGCACTGGGCGTGGTACCCCCAAAGCAATGGTTCTGGCTTTTCCGGTCCCCAACGCAGGATTTCGCCTGTCTTCCAATCGAGCGTAGGGGCATGACGTTGCAGCCAGGGAAGCCCCAAGCGGGGTCGCCCGGGGAAACACGGGGGCAGAACGTGGAACCAGATCTTCTCTTATGTAGCGCCCCACACGGAAATGTCACCGGCCGGGTCACATATGGATGGGGTCACTGAGGAGCTCCCCACTCAACAAAGAAATAAGCAGAGGCTTCTCCAGCTGGACAAACAGGTATGCGGGTACCCGGGTTACCAATGAGGCAAGGATGAAGTTTCCCCGGGGGAGCCTGAGTCCAGGAAAGCAGAACTCCGGAACGACGGACCAGCTTTAGTAGTCACCTCCACTGGCATCAACAGAGTTTGGGGAGGGGGGAAACTGAACTAGGGGCCGCCTCTCCTACGGCTCCTAGGTGTGAAACGTTTTTTCCCCGGGCGCTGGGGACGTAGCGGACAGTTCTGCGGAAATGGTCGGGCTGGGTGCAGTTGAGACATAGCTTCTCGGTTCGGCGACGGTTCAGCTCCTGCTCCGATAACTGGGCGCGGTCCACTCTGGGTTCCACCTCAGAGGCTTGAGGGGACAGCAATGGAGGATGCTGAAAAACCGGGGCCAGGTGAAAAACCCCCGACGGGGGGGCGTGCAGGGGTCTCTTTCCTGCCGCAGCCCCCTCCTGCCTCTCGGCGAACCTTTTTATCAATCCGAGTAGCTAGAGGATTAGTTCACTCAGGGAGGACGGGAGGTCTCTTGCTGCCAAAGCGTCTTTACCCGGCTGGACAGGCCCTTTTTGAAAAAAGGCACAGAGGGCGGCATCATTCCACGTGAGCTCCGAAGCCAGGGTACGGAACTGTATCGCATAGTCACCCACCGAAGAGTCGCCTTGACGAAGGCTCAAGAGGGCGGTCTCCGCAGAGGATGCACGTGCCGGCTCCTCGAAGACGGCGCGGAATTCCTGGAGAAAGGTCTGTAGATCCGCAGTCACAGGGTCATTCCTGTCCCAGAGGGGAAATCGCCCACGCCAAGGGCCTTCCCGGATAGTAGGCTCACCACAAAGGCCACTTTTAGACCTCTCCGAGGGAAATGATCCGCCATCAGTTCTATGTGCATCGAGCACTGGGTAATGAAACCCGGCAGAGCTTGGGATCCCCGGCAAAAGCTGATGGGTAAGGGGAGCCGAAGTTGGGTCCCACGGTAGCCAATGGACGGCTGACGTAGCGGAGGGCCGACGGGGCCCGCACGTGGAGACTGTTGCTGGGATGCGAGGAGCTGACGCTTCATGGAGGAGAGCTGGCCCAACTGCTGTGCTGTTGTGCGATTTGCTGCGACTGCTGGGCAACAAGTCGTAAGATCCGCGATGCTTGGCAGGGGCACCTTGGCGGGATCCATGGCCTGGATCTAACTGTGACGGCTGGGTAGTGGATTTCCCCCGGACCACCGCAAAGCGATGGTAGTTAAAGCCACGCCAGGGAACGGAATCTAAGTAGCCCCCGGTTTTCACCAGAGCCCGCCCGCAAAGCAGGATGGACTTGCTGCGGCAGGTGAGGCTAACAGGTCATCCCCCTGACGTGACTTGCTTTGTGGTGGCGGCCGAGGTGCAGCGTGGTACAGATTCGGGTAGTCCGAGGGAAAGAGTGTCGTGGGCAGGCAGGAAGGTCAGGGCAGGGGCAAAGGTTCGGAGTCGGGAATTTTAGCGAGAGGTTGGTACACGGTAAAGCAGGAATACCCCTTTAAGGAACGCCTTTCTCTATGGCTCGGGGCAAGTAGGGTCCAGCAGGGAAAGTGAGTGGGTTGCAACACTTTTTTATGGAACAGCGCCCAAACAATTACCCAATTACCCGGGGCACTGTCCCTTTAAAATTCACAGGGACGGGAGGCGCGGCGCGCTAGGGGGCTGGGGCATACGCATTCCCCCCGGCAGGGGAAGAGGAAACCCCGGGCGGGGCGAGGCCCGGTGAGTGGATGGACGGGTGGCGCCGCAGCCGGCCGTTTCGGCCCGCGGCGCCCCCCGGGCCCCGGGGACCGTCATGGGGAACGGGGTGCGACCGCGGTCCGGGCCACAGACCGCGGCGCAACCCGTTACATTTCCACCCAAAAAAACTTTCAAACCTGAAGGTTCTGTGGGCTCTATCTATAAACTTCTATTGATTTTTTATTGGATTAAGGTCCGGTGATTGGCTAGACCATTCTAGAAGCTTTATTTTCTTTCTGTGATACCAACTAAGAGTTTCCTTGAGTGAGTGTGTGTGTTTGGGATCATAAGTTACTGACACTTGTAGTTAGTATAGCTGCAATGGAGCTAATTACGGGCTGACTTTTTCAGAATGGCTGTAGTGTTGGGTGAGAGGCCATTCCCACATTCCAGGTCAGGCTTTGGCAGGTCTCTGGAGACCTATTAAAGTCTGTTGCTCCAGACACCGGTGGGGTGGGGGGGCATTCATTGCCAAATGTTTTGAGCAACAACATAGCTGACGAGAGGGCTCTGGCCCCCATCCCGAAGGGAAGCCTATATCTTACATGGTGTGAGTACTTGTTTTGTGGTGCTGGGCGGTAGGCCCAGACCACTGTCTGAAAGGGTCTTGGTGTGTTTAGTTAGTGGCCAAATGGCCTAGGATTTATTTTGTTGTTTTTGTGCACTGTCCTATGCATAAGAAATAAAGCTGGCTGAGGCCAGTTTAAAATACAGCACACCCAAAATGAAATGAAAAAGATAAAAAGTGTGCTTGAAATTCCCGGGGGGGAAAAGTTTTGGGGTCCTTTACTGGGGAAAGGGGACGGGGAAAAGGGGGTTTTTTGGGTTTTGCCCAAAGGCAAATAAGGAAAAAATGCCCTCCCCCCCCCCCCCCCCCCCCCAAAACCCCACACTTGTGGGTTTAAAAATTAAAAAAATTGCCTTAATTAAAAGGGGATTTTTAAAAAAAATTTTAGAAAGTAAATTCTAAAAACCCAAGAAAATAAATTTAAAACTTTTTTTTAAAAAATTTTTTGAAAAAAATGGGGAAATTTTACGAAAGCAAAAATTTAAAAATGGGAAAGGGCATAGTAAAAATTGCTTTTTTTAAACCGTGAAGTCGTAAAGGGGTTTATGGGGAATGTGCTGCAGTGGTGTTCCTGTTTTGGGAAGAAAAAAAATGGAAGACATTGGGGGCCACCCAGTTGTTTTTTACAAAAAAATTTAATGTCTGGAAAAAAACCCCTTTAAGTCTTCAGGTACAGCTATTTTCAGTTTTTTTTTGGTTTTGGTTTTTTTACTCCCCACTTTCCAAAAAGACATTACTTTTTTTCCCAAATTTTTTTTGGGGGAATTTTTGGAATAGGGAAAATTTTTTTTTTCTTTTTTCCGGTTTTCCCAGCCCCGGGGGGAAATGACTGTTTGTTTAATAGAATGGCCCTTTTTAAAATGTGGTGTTTTAAAAATTTTTATGTGCACCTTATTCTTTGTTTGTAAAATGGCAAAAGGGGTTTGGGAATCAAAACCTTTAAAAATTTTTTTTTTAAATTTTTTAATCATTTGTTTTGTTTTTTTTTTTTAAGGGGGCCTTTTTTCCCCACGCAGTTTAAACCCCGTTTTACAAGCGTTTTGGGGGAGCCCGTTTTGGGGGGCCCCGGCACTTCGGTCCCCAAGGGGGTTTCCTAAAAATTTTTATCGTGGGTTTATTAATGCTGCTGTGGGGAAAAAAGCGGGCCAGCGTTCCCCATGGGGGAACGCCAGCTGCGTTTTTTTCAATAGCGCAGCTGCACTCTTTTTTTAAAAAGAATTGCTTTGGTCAATTTTTTTTCAAGAGGGGCTGGGCCCGGGCCACTTTTGAAAAAAGCAGTGCGCTTTCTCAGGGGAAAACGTGATTTTTTTAAACCCTGTTTTTAAATGAGCCCAGATTTATTTCAGTCGCGGGCCCTGTAAGAACCCGGGACTTGAGGGTTCCAAAACGCCTCGGAAAACCCCCCCCACCGGCCCTTTCCGGCACTCGGGAAAGGGGGACAATAAAGGGGCCCAGAAGGAAGGAAATGGGGGCCCCCCTTACTTTTTAGAAAACCACACTACTGCGGGTTTGCGGGGTCGGCGGTTGGTTTAAAAGTCAGCAGGGTGAGTTTTTTTCCGATCCCCCTTTCCCTCCCCGCCTTTGGGAAATGTTTGACATAAAAAAGCAGGGGGCCAGGGGGCAATGCGGGGGGAGTCCTTAGGGGAAATTTTTTGGTTTGGCGCAGCGTTTCCCTTTCTGGGGTTTAGGGGTTTTCGAAAGAGGGTCCCCGGTGCTTTTGAAGGGGGGGCCCGGTTAGGCAGCAGCCCAATTCCCGGGATTTGAAAAGGGTTTCCATTTGGCGGGCCTTTAAAGTGTAGGTTTTCCCCAAACATCAAAAAATCAGTGGTTTTAGTTTTTGTATCGGGGTTGCAGAGGAAAACCCTAACTGTGCCCCCCCTTTTACGGGAAAGGGAGGTACCCTAGGAAAATTCCCCCACCTTTTCCCCCTACCCGGGCTTTTGTATTTGAGCCATTTTTCTTAATCTTGAAAAAGGGGACCCGGTTTTGTGGGCCTGAAAAAATGTTGTTTTTTTTTTTCCCATTTTTAATTTTGGGAAAATGTACTGCAATGTTGTTGTTTATTCATTTTTGGACCTTGTTAGTTTGTTGCGGGTTGACATGCAGAAAAGCACTTTTTTAAATTTTTTTTTCCTATTTTATGAGTACAGGGGATTTTTCCCTCATCTCTTGAATTTTAATATATTTTATATATTTTATTATATGGGTAAATATTTATATATATTTTTATAAAATATTTATATATAAATTTTTTTATTTGTTTCCCTTCCCGATTGTGTAATTTTTTTCCCCCCCTAAAAAAAAAGACATGAACTTTTCTAAAATTTTTAAAGGGTGTGGGTTTTAATTTTTTAACATTGAGAGATAGAATATCCAAAATTTAAAAATCCGGGAAAATAAACTTGTAAAAAAATTAAATTTTAAAATTGTTTTGCATTTTTGCATTGGGAAAAAAATAAGTATTTAATCCCTTGGAAAAAAAAGTTTTAATACTTGGTGGCAATACCCCTTGTTGGAAGGGCAAGAGTCAGATTTTTTTTTTTGTAGTTGATGAGGGAGGTTTTTTTTAAAATTGTCAGCTTTTAATTTTGGTCCACTCCTTTTTTGCGGGATCATCTCAAAATTTCTTAAAGATTTTGAGGATGTCGCTTGTCAAATTTGGGAGCCTCAATTTCCTCCATAATTTTTTTTGGGAAATTAAGGTCGGGGATGGCTAGGCCACTCCATAAAACCTTAATGTGTTCTTTTTGAGCCACTCCTTTGTTGCCTTGGTGTATTTTTTGGGGTCTTTTCCCTTGCTGGGGGCCCCGGGCCACCCCCCAATTTTTAAGGGTCCTGGCGGGGGGGAAAAAAAGTTGCCCCTCGGATTTTCCCGGTTTCATGATTTCGCCCCATTTTCCCTTTGTTTGATTTGAAAAAGTTTTGTGCCCTTAGCAGAAAAACCCCCCAAAAAATTATGGGGGAAAAACATGCCCAAAAAATTTGGGCGTGGGGCGTTTTGGGCCTGGATTTTAGGCACTTTTTAATTTTGTAAAGGGGGGAGTCTGAAAGATATTTTAAAAATTTTTGCGGTATACCTTAAATTGGGAAAAATTTAATGCACCAAAAAAGGCCCACATTGGCAATTGCGGCACGAGGGGTTAACCTTGGGGTGGTTTATTTAGGAAACATTGCATTATGGAGGTGCACGGGGTTTTTCTTTGGGGTACTATATGAAAAAGGGTTATCCCAAACAATTTTTCAACTTTTTAAGGGTCAGTAAAACCCACCCAAAAATCACTACACGTAAAAAATTATTGACTAAAAACCAATTTTCCTTTTTTTAAATTTTTAAAAAAAAAAGGGGAAAAATTTTTTAAAAACCCAAAAACCAATTAGAAACTAAATTTTAGGGTTAAAACAGAAGCCAAAAAAAACAGTTTAGGGAAATGGGTGCAGTTTTCATTCAAATAAAAAAAAAAAAATATAAATTGTAAAAAGATGTTCGGGATATCCACTTATCAAACTAGGGTTAAAAATTGGTAAGGGGTGATAGTAATCAGGAAAAATTAAAAATAAAGTAAGCAAAAAAATATCCCCAAAACACTAGGTTAAACTTTTATCCAAATTAGAAACCATGAACAATTTAACCCAATTTCTTTTATTCCCTGTACTGGGCCGTGTATAGAAAAATTTCCCCGACACCCTTTTTGGGCTTTGGGGTTCCCTTTCGGGGGGACCTGTCTGGGGGACCCCTTGCTATTGAACTTAGTTTGAAAAAGTGGATTTCATGAACAGTTTTTTACAAATTATTATATTTTGTTTTTTTGGGAATAAAATCGGGCACCAACCATATTTTGTTTTATTAGCTTCTTTTTCCCCCCTTTTTTGTTTTTTGGTTTGGTGTTTTTTTTTTAAATATTTTCATTTTTAGGGTAAATTTTTAAAATAAATTTGTTTTTTTAATTGTTACATATATTTTAAAGGTCCCATATTGTAGGGCACTACAATGTGTCGTGCCCAGCCCTAAAATGCGCCTTTGTTTTTTGGTATTTTTACAGTTCATTTATATCAAGAATATATGTTAAAGTTTCTTGGGGCGACACAAAAAAGGGTGCACAGGGTTTTCATTGTACTATTGTAAAGCGTTATTTTAGGGGCTTTACAATGTGGGGTGCCCCGGATATAATGCGCCTTTGTTTTGGTATAAATTAAAGTTTTTTTTACATTGAAAAAAAATGGTTTAATAGTAATTTTGGCGAAAAATAGAACCAAAAAAACGGCACTTGCGTTTTGTTTACATGGCCCTCCAAAAATGTTTTCCACCCCTTTAAGGGCCCGCAGTGGGGTTTGGTTTTTTTTTGGGTTTATAGGCGGCTTTTTTCTTCCCCCCAAAACCGGGGAGTTTTTTTACTGAGTTTAATTCATTTAAAAAGCTTTAATTTTGTTCATTTTGCCACGCACCCTTTCCCAGTTTTACTCACAGGAAATTTATCCGGTGTTCCCTTTGGGAAAACTTCAGGGCGGGGCCCGCACATGTTCCCCTTTTTTGGAGGAGGCTTTGCAGGCACTGCAAGAAATTTTTTAAAAAGTTTTTGGTGTAATGTTGGGGTTTCCAATAATTTTTTTTTTGGGGGGACCTGTGGTCCCAGCGGCCTTTAGATTTTTTAAAAGGGGTTCCCCCGTGTTTGATTTAGGCTGATCTCTCCCTTTCCTCCAATGATTTAAAGGGGGTACCCCCCCGAGGTTTTTAAAATTTTTCCCTGGTGCCCCCGTCATTTTGTATTTCTTCCATTTTCTTACTTTGGCACGAAAAAATTTTTCTTTTTTCTCCCGCATTTTACCCTTTTTGGGTTTTTTAGCCCCCTTCCAGGTTTGTTTCAGGTCTTGATCTTGTCCCGACATCCCTTTGAAAGGGTTTTGGTCTTGCCCTGTTGTTGGGTTTTTGGGGGTTTATGATTGATTGAGGGTTGTGGGAAAAGGAGTTTTTTTTAAAGGTGACTATTTAAGGACAGCTGTTTTTTTAATGCAGGTAAAAAAGTCGATTAAGAGGCATTACCCGGTTTGAGGGCCCGAAATTTTTTAATGGTTGGTAGGGGATCAAAAAACTTTTTTTTTTCAGCCAAAAAAGCAATTAAATTTTTTTTATTAAAAATTTATACATACACAAAATAAATATTTTGTTTATATTGTAATGGCTTGTGCTGCGGTCCGGGTTTTTCCCCCGACCCCCAAGGGACGTTTCCCCTACCCCGTGTGGTCGTTCCCCCGTGTGCCCAGGGCTGTGTTCGTCCAGCCTTTGTCCATGTCACCTGCTTCCCGTTTGCTTCCCCCCTCGCAGGTGCGTCCTTGATTTCCTCCCCTTGGGGTGGGCGAATTTTCAGTTCCCCGGGGGTTTTAAAGGGGGTAAAAGCGCCAAAGGGGAATTGGGGTCCTCCAATCAAATCCTTGTGGGAGCTTTTTAAGGTTTTTGTTTCCCGTTCCCCGCGACCCCGTTGTTGGGTGTCCATACCTTCGTGATTGTTGCTTCTTTTCTCTAGCCATTTCGGTTCTTTCCTTTGTTTTAAATTTACCACTTGCCCGGGGCCCCTTTGTCTGGAAATGTTTCCAGCCCTTTCCCGCCAGTCCTGCCAAAAAGCGTCCAGTTTGCCCTTTGGGGTTTTCCCCTTTTGGTGCCCCACCAGGGCCAAGTGGGGGGGAGTGCTGGGGGGGTTTCCCCGCAAACAAAATCCCCTTTCCCCCTTTTGCGGCGAAAGGGGGGGGAAAAAAGGGGGAAGGGGGGCCCTTTGGGCTCCCCTCTCGGGTAGACTTTTTCCCCGCTTGGGGCGGGGGAAACCCGTGGATCCACCTTTTTTCCCCCCAAAAAAGCGTGAAAATTTTATGTATATTATTATTTATTTTTTAAAATATATAAATATATTATTATATAGTAAGGCCCCGATGGTAAAAATGGTGGAAAAGGGGGCATACAAAGGGAACCCCCAAATTTTTACCCCTTTTACATGGTTGAGGACAAAAATTTCACAAAAACGAGGGGAAAACCCGGGCTCGATGAGGGAGGAAACTGTATTTTTTTCGTGTAAGCTGCGGGTAGGTCGTTGGAAATGTTTTTTGGTTTAAAATTTAGCCCGTGGGGAATAAAAGCTTAGAAATGGGGGGGTTTTTGAAAGGGAAAATCAAAAATGTTGGGTGGGGGATGCTCCCCGGGGGTTCCAAAGGGCCGGGTTTTGTGGCCCATATAAGGGCAGGGTTTGTTGGCTGAATTTGGGTGTCTGCAGTTAAACAGGCCAGGGGGATTTTGGGGGAGGGGGTTTCACCAAGAAGGGAACCCGTTTTTTTGGATGTGGTATAAGGTTTGTAGTGAGGGAAAAAATGCTGTATATCTAATGTTCAGAGGGGGCAGGGGTTATTTTGTGTATTTTTTTTTGTTTTGGTAAAGACTTTTGTCTGCAAAAAATCCAGAAAAAAGGGGAAAAGAACTTAGATTAAAAAAAACCCGTTTCTGTGTCATAATTTCCCTGGGGGCTTTGGGGGGGGGCCTATCTATATCATTTTGCCCAACCCCCCCGGGTTGGGCAGGTCATGATGTAATGGGGGGTGTCTCGTCCCCCCCTTGGGGTTTTTTAGCCTCCCCCAAATTTAAGAGATGCCGGGGGTTTCTCGCAGGGGTCCTCAAATTTTTAAAAAAGGGGGGGCCCGTTCAACCCCGGGCCTCCAAAAACTTTGGGGGGGGCCGGAAATTTTGTTTTTTAAAAAAAAAAGGGTTTTTTTTGTGGGTCGATAAAAATTTCGGGGAAATTTTATAGTTTTTTATGTTTAAGCGCTTTTTTTAAAAAAAAGAAAGTTTTTATTGTATAAAAAAAAACCAAATAAAATTTTTTTTTTGTCCCCTGTTTTTTTTTATAGCCCTATAAAGGGGGTTTTTTTGTCCCCCCGGGGGGTTATAGGGGCCCCCAGCAGGTATATTTGAAATTTTTTTTGGTCCCAAAAGTACATAAAATAGGTAATTATATGTTCCCCCCAAAATGTTTTAGGGGATTATAGTCCCCCCTTGGGACATTTATAGGGTTTCCCTGTCTTTCCCCCATGTATAGTGGGCCCCTGCACTTTTATAGCTGCCCCCCCCGAAAATGTATAGTGCCCCCCTGCAAAGTATAGTGCCCCCCCCTGCCCTTTATAGCTCCCCTTCCTGCAATGTATAGTGCCCCCCATTTAAAATGTATAGTGCCCCCCCCCGGCATTTTAGTGCCCCCCTTTTAGCAAGTTTTAGTGCCCCCCTCCCCCAAATGTATAGCTTTCCCCCCCCGCAAAAATATAAATGCCCCCCCCGCACCTGTATAGCCCCCCCCCTTGCCCAATGTTTTTAGCTTTCCCCCCCTGAATTTTTTATTTGCTATCCTCCTGACATTTTTTGTGGGCCCCCGCACATTTATAGGGTGCCCCCTGCTTATTTTTTTGTGCCCCCCTGCACCCTTTTTAAGTGCCCCCCGGGAAATTTATAGGTGCCCCCCTGCACATTTATAGCTTGGCCCCCCTTTTAACATTTATAGTGCTCCCCCTTGCAAATTTAATTTGCTGCCCCCCTTTTTATTTTTTTATAATGCCCCCCCCCTTTCACAAATTTTTAACTTTCCCACCCCCCTTTCAACCTTTTATAAACGGGCCCCCTGCAACCCTTTATAACTGGCCCCCCCGAAATTTATAGCTGCCCCCCTTTCACATTTTTAGCCCGCCCCCCCTTGTATATTTTTTAGCTGCCCCCCCCGCACATTTATAGTGCCCTGCACATTTTTAAGGGTGGGCCCCCCCTTGTATATTTATAGCTGCCCCCAAAACCAAATTTTTTGCTGCCCCCGCAATTTTTTAGTGCCTTTTCCCCTTTCTTTTTTATAGTTTTTCCCTTGACATTTTTTGCTGGCCCCCCCTTTCTATTTATAACGGGCCCCCCCCCAATTTATAGCTGTTCCCCCCCGCACATTTATAGTGCCCTACCTCATTAGGGGAAATTTTAAAGGCCCCCCGAGGGGATAGAGATAATTAAAAAATAAAAAAAAAAAACGGAAAAATCACTTTTCCCCGCTCCCCGACGCTGGGGGTGCTCCCCGGTCTTTTTCAAAAGGCAGGGGGTGGGGGAACCAGGCCGCCGCCCGGGTTGATGCTCCTCACGCCCCTTTTGCTGTGTACTCTGATGGGGCGCAGGAAAATTTTGCGGCTCACCGGGTACTATGGAAAAGGGAGAGGGGGGTATCAATTTTTCTGCCCGCCCAAACCTGTAACTGTTTTGTGGTGGGGGGGACGTGAGCCCTTTCGCGAAGGGAGGTTTTAAACAGCAGGGGGCCCGGAAATGAGTTTTGAAGGGTTGGCAGCAGGGTCCTTGTGGAAGCAGAGGGCCCTTTAATTTAAAAATTTCGAGGGGGCCCCGGAGAGGAACACCTGGGAAAAAGGGGGGGGTTAGTGGGGCCCCAAAAATTCCGCCCCCCTCTCCCGAGCAGAGGGGCAATTATGAAGAGCTAGGAGTGGGCAGCAGGGAAAAGGTGAGTGAGTACAGGGGTGTTTGCGGGGGGGGGGGGGAAGGTTAGTGTGGGGGGGAGGGTGAAAGAGTGTGTGTGCCAAAAAGGGGGGGGGTGGGTTTTGGTGAGTGGCTGAGTGGGGTTTTGTTTGAGTTTTTCAGGGGGGGGTGTTTTGTGGGGTTTTTAAATGGGGCGGGGGGATGGGGGGATGAGTGTGCCCGGGGAATTTGGGTTTTGAGTGTGCGGGGGTTGGGGGATGTTTTGTTTGAGTGTGCGGGGGTTTGGGGAAAGGGGTGTGGGGGGTGGGTGGGGATGTGTGTTTTTAGGGGTGCGGGGGTGGGGGTGCATGTAAATTTTGTGTGGGGTGTGGGGGGTTTTTTTTAAATGTTTCGGGGGGGAAAGGGGGGTTTGGGGTATTTTTGTGCGCGTGCGAAGGGGGGGGGAGGGGTTTTATGTGTGGGGTTTTGTTTGGGATCCCATAATGTGTTTAAGTTTGTTTTATGTTGCTTGTGGATATGTGTTTAATGTGCAAGAAGTTTTAGTCAAGGGTTTTAATTTGTTGATCCATAAGAAAAGGGCCCCTTGGGGGGTTTGGGGGGAAGGGGGAGGGAAAAAGGTGTGAAGTGACCCGGGAGGCGGGGGAAAGGCCCTGTGGCCCGGGAGTGGTGAGGGATGTGCAAAAAAAGAGAGCGGGGAGAATTGGTGAGGGGAAAAAAAAAGGGAAATTGGGTAAGTGGCTGTGAGACCCTGTTGTAAGGGAAAGGAAAAAAAAATGTGTTTTTATTTATCTCACTGTGAAGGAAATCCCCCCGTAAAAGTTTTGTATTTGCTTTTTCTATCTGTGGTTCATCTTTATCCCCACAAACCCTCCATTACAAATGTGCAAGGGGGTAGGGTGTTACCGGGCCCTTAAAATTTTTGCCCTTTTCCTGTTTCCCCGCGGCTGTTTGGTGTTCAATGGGCAGGGGACAGGGGCCACCCGGGTTTGAAGTTTTTCCCCCTACTCCCCGTTTCCCGCCCCCCGCAGTCTGGGCTTTGGCAGTTTCGGGGGGTAGATACAGATTTTCAGGGGGCAGGGTTTCCCCCTTGTCTCCTGTTTCCCTTGGGTCCGTCTCCCCCTTTCGGGTTTTGTCTTTTGTGGGTGCAGGGGGGGGGAAGACAGGAGCGGGGACAGATTGGGATTATAGGCCCATTCAAACAACCGGAAAGTGGTGAAATCCCCTCCCCCCAAAGGGGGGAAACCCCGTATTTTCCGTATGGAAAAAAATGGATGTTTCAGTGGGGGGTTTGGGGGTTTACCCCGTTTTCCGCATGGTGGCTAGAGTACCACCCTTTTTAGGGGGGTAATGTTTTTGGGTTTTTTTACAGGTTTTTCCCCTTTGGGGGCTTGGGCAGATTGGTGAAAATCCCCCAGATAAATTTGGATTATTGTTTTCAAATAAAAAAAGGTTTTTAAAAAGGGCTGGTGTCGGGGAGTGATTACTTTTAATAAAAGGGTTTTTTTTTTGCAATTTGTGTGTTTATTTTTTTTTCCTTTTAAATTTTCCCGTTTTAGTAGTGGAGGTTTGTTGCAAAATTTCAAAAACGCTTTTTTTTTTTTTTTATTTTTTGGGTTGGTGGGCAGTGGGTGTTTCAGGGTTTCCCCCAAAATGACACGAAAAACCCCGAACCCCCTATTTCCCCCGTACCCCCGCCCAGTGGTACTGGGAAGGGGCCCGTAAAACCCTCAGAAAAATCTAAAAAAAAACTAGCCCGCAGCCCCCCTCAAAAACGGGGCCCTCACATTTGAGGGTTTCCGTTTTTTGACGGTTACCCGGGCTTTCCCCGTACCCCAGGTGCTTTTAAAAGTTAAAAATTGGGGGCCAAAACCTTTTTGAAAAAGGGTTTTAAAAATTTTTTTTTAAATCTTTTGCGGTTTGAAAAAAAAAAAAAAAAAAATTTAAAAAAATTAACCTTTTTCCCCGGGCTGACCCAAGCCCGAGCAAAAAAGTAATGGAGAGATACCTCCAATTTCTAAAAAATGGAATTAAAAGGAAAAAGAACCACAAATTGGGACAAAAAACTTTTATTTAAAAAAAACACTCCCCCAACCTTTAGCCCTCTTTCCCCTATTTTATTAAAAAAATCAATCCAAAAGTTGGTTTTGACCCTAAAACCAATGAAATCCCCTATAGTCCAAAGGGGAAAAAAAAAGTTATGAACCAGTGTGGATGGCCCCCGGAGGACAGGGGACCCTCCGGGGGGCCCCCGGGCCGACACAAAGCAAAGGAAATAGTGTTTAATTTTTTGTCATTTAGAGAACAAGGGTGTGCTTTACATGGGGTGTTAAAACCCTTCTAAATTTTTTCGTCAGGGAAAACAGGAATGCATTGTGCCCGCCCCTCCCCACAGGCCCCTGAGTGGGCCCGAGGGGTGTGTCCCCTTTCCCCCCTGAGGGCCCCTTTAAAGTGACGGTCCGGGCCCCCTGAACCCGGGCTCAGTGTTTTGGGGGGGGGCCGGCACTTGGTGAGACCTTTTGAAAAAAATCTCCTGTAACAATTTTAGTACAGCTCCACGGGCCCGATCCATCCAGTGGGCCCGGGGGTGGTTTAAGCCCCCTGCCAGTTCACTTGATTAAATTGAAAAAGGGGCTTTAAAATTTGTAAAGCCAGAAATTTATCTGTATTTCAGGCCAAAGGGGTGAATTTCAAAACCCTAGTGGTTTAAAATAAGTCATTAAAAGCCTTGTTTTACGAAGTGGGAATTTGGGTTTTTTATTCACCGTTTCTTTTTCGGGCTGAAAATTGGTTTCTTTTTCAAACCCGTTTCTTTTTTTTTGGGGTTGGGAAAAAAAAAAAAAATTTTTTTTGGGTTTTAAAAGGGGTTTAATTTTAAAAAGGAAAACTTATCAGCTTAATAAATGTCTTTAAAAATTTTATGTGGACCCAAAGGGCAAACTAGTTGAAAAAAAAAGCCTGGTAAACAAACAGTTGGGGTAAAATTTTGGGGATTACGCAGAAAACCTAAAAAATAAAATTTAAAGGGTTTAAAATGGTTTGGGCCACTGATCCCAAACCCTTAAATTATATAAAAGGGATTTGGGCCCCCATATCAAATTCAGTTTTTTTCCCGCCCGGCCCAAAATTTATTTGTGGGCATTAAAAATGGGATCAAAGTGGGCAGGGCCCTGCGTTTTTATGATTTGGGAAAAAAGTAACTGGTGGGTTTTTTAAAAAAGTTAAATTTTTTTTGGGCCACTGATTTCCCCAGGGCCCTTTATAAACCCAAAAGGGGTATCCAATCAAATTTTTGTTTACTCCCCGGCCCGGGCCCAAAAAGTTCTGGACATTAAAATGGCATCCAAAAATGGGCAGACAGTCAGTTTTCATGATTTTGAATAAGTAACTGGTGTTTTTAAAAGGTTAAATGGCTTTTTGGGGCCCTGATCCCCCCTGCATAATAAAAAAAGGGGATACCCACATCAAAAATTTCCCGTTTAACCCCGCCGGCCCCAAAATTTTTTCTGGGCCCTTAAAAAAAAGGGTTTAAAATGGGCCCGAAAGGGGAGTTTTCACTGATTTGAATTAAATTGGGTGTTTTTAAAAGGGGTTAAAAAGGCTTCGGGCCCCGATTTTCCCCCCACTGCCTTTTATACCAGAGGGTATCAGTGGCCCCCCAAAGTCATTTTTAAAACTTTTAAAAAAACCGTTACTAATTCAAAAAATTTGTGGAAAAAAGCCCATCTGCCCCCTTTTATGCCGTTTTAATGCCCCGAATCAATTTGAGCCAAAGGGTGAAACTAAATGAAATTTTATTTTTGGGCCACTTTTTAGTATGAAGACCATGTGGGGGGTAAATGGCCCCAAAAATATTTTTTAAACCCCTTTTAAAAAAAACCGTTAATTATTCAAATCAGTAAAAAATTTCCCTCTCTCCACTTTGATGCAGTTTCAATGCCCCCAGGGAAACATTTGGGGGCCCGGGTGGAGTAAAATTTAATTTGATGGGGGGTATCCCCTTTGGGATGAAAATAGTATGGGAAAAAAATGGCCCAAAGTTTTTTAACCCCTTTAAAAACACCATTACTTATTCAAATCAGTGAAAAATCCCCTCGCCCACTTTAAACCCATTATAAACCCCAAATCACTTTGGGCCAGGCTGGAGAAACTAAAAATTTGATGGGGGGAAATCCCTCTTTGGTATGAAGGCAGTGTGGGATCAGGGGGCCCAAAGCCATTTAACCCTTTAAATTTTAGTTTTAGGTTTCTTTTTTGATGCCCTTTTTTATCCAGCTTTTAGTGTTTTACCAGCTTTTTTCAACTGGTTTTGCCTTTGGTCCACATCATTTAAATACTTTTATTAAGCTGATAAGTTTTCCTATTTATTACCCTTTAAAAAAACAAAAAAAAAATTTTGCAGCGAATAAAAAGGTGAATAAGAAACCAACTTCACCCCGAATAAAAAACGGGTGAATAAGAAACTAACTTCAGCTTCGTCCTTGATGTGTTTTTTTACCTCCATTGTTACATCAGAAATATGGAAGCGTTATATTTTACTGGGGGTTAATAATTATGCCCTTCAGAGGATGCATCACCCCCTACAGGGCTCATGACGGGGTAATAGAGAGGCTAAAAGACACATCAAAAAAGTAATTCTGCATGGATAAAAATGGGTGAAAAGTATAAAAAAGGGGGCTCCAAAAAACAACATTTATGGAAATCCACAGAATAGTATAAATGTAAAAAATGTGCGGAAGGGGTAGCTTCCGGGGCCATCAGTGGGGCTAGCAGACTCCACCATCTCTGCTGAGATAATCCTGGATCCTGGCGCTGCTGCTTATAGTAGCTCGGGGGCTTGCAGTGACTGGATTCCCTACAATGATGCTGAGGCTCTAATCGGCCGACCCCGCAGATCCGACTCAGAACACCTCGTACACCACTGGAACTTTGCATTTGGGGGTCAGCACATGTGAGGAAAGGCTCGGACTGGGCCCCGGGGCCCGGGGGGAATCCCCCGGGGGGCCCCCCCTGACCCTGGGGCCCCGGAGCAGCCGTCGCTGCCCGGGGCCCGTCCCGCACCGGTCACTAAAACGCCCAAGACCGGCCCGGGGTTGGGGACTAATGTCCCCGACCCCCGGGGGGCTGCGGGGTTCAGCGGAGCAACAGCGCCACACGCGCCCCCGCTGATCTCCCTGGCAGGCCTAAGGCCTAGGCCTTAAGCCTCCAGACCCGGGCCCCTACTGGTGCGTAGCGGCGCGGGACCCCAAAACCGCGCCGCCTATGAAAGGGCGGCAAAAGGACCGGGCCCAGTTTGGGACGGCAGGACGGGAGCCGGGAGAAAGGTAAGGGGCTTTTTTTTTTTTTTTTTTTTAACCCCCTACAGGGGCCCTGACAACAAAGGGGGGCCACGGCTACTAGGGGCCCGACTACAAAGGGGGGCCAGGGCTACTAGGGGGCCCTGACTACAAAGGGGGGCCACTGGCTACTAAGGGGCCCTGACTACAAAGGGGGCCACTGGCTATGGGGGGCCCTGACTAAAAAAGGGGGGGCCACGGGGCTAAGGGGGGCCCGACTACAAGGGGGGCCCTGGCTACTAGGGGGGGCCCGACTAAAAAGGGGGCCACTGGGCTACTGGGTGGGACATTGGCGATAGGGGGGACACCCACTGGGGGGGCCATGACAACAAAGGGGGGAAACGGGCTACTGGGGGGGCCCTGACTAAAAGGGGGCCACTGCACTAGGGGGGACACGGCACGGGGGGGCCCCCTACTACAAAGGGGGGCCCACGGCTACAAAAGGGGACACGCTACTAGGGGGCCCTGACAAAAAAAGGGGGGCCACTGGCTACTAGGGGGGACACGGCAAGGGGGACACTGGCTTTTAAGGGGACCGGCTACTAGGGGGGCCACGGGCTACTGGGGGGAACTACTTTTAGGGGGCCACTGGCTACTAGGGGGGGGCACTGGCTACAGGGGGACAAAAACTTTTGGGAAGGTGCACTACTACGGGGGGCACGGGCTACTAGGGCCACTGGCTATTAGGGGGGACACTGGTACAAGGGGGGCCTGGCTCCCAAATAGGGGGGCCCTGGCACCTATAGGGGGCCCTGATACCTACAGGGGGCCCTACACCTACGGGGGACCTTTTGGGCTACCTAAAAGGGGGGGCCCCTTGGCTACAGGGGGGACACTGGCTACGGGGGGAAAACTGCTACAAGGGGGGGGGACACTGGCTACTAGGGGGACACGGGCTTTTGGGGGGGCACGGCTACGGGGGGGCCCTGACTATTAGGGGGGCACGGCTCTGGGGGGGGCCCTGACACTAGGGGGACACGACACTAGGGGGAACTGGCTACTAGGGGGTACACGGGCTACTAGGGGCCATTGGCATTAGGCGGCCCGGGCTACTAGGGGGGCCACTGTTAGGGGGAAATTTTCTATTAGGGGGCACATCTTTTAGGGGGGCCACTGGCTACTAGGGGGGGGCCACTGCTACTAGGGGGACACTACTTTTTAAGGGGGGGCCACGGCCAAAAGGGGGGCACGGGCTACAGGGGGGCCCAGGCATTAGGGGGGGAACGGGCACAAGGCGGCCCCTGGCTACTTAAAAGGGGCCCCTGACACCTACAGGGGCCCCAACTACCTACAGGGGCCCGGGGCAAACCTACGGGGGGGCCGGTACCACAGGGGGGCCCGGGCACCTCGGGAAGGGCCCTGGCATCAAGGGGGCCCGACTACTAAAGGGGGGCCCTGGCAACCTAAAAACAAAGGGGGGCCGATCCCACCATAGCAAAAGGATGCCCCAACACCTTATACTCCCTAAAGGGGGCCCCCCTAACTACCGTAAAACCCTAAAGAAACCCCCTAACTGCTGTAACTACCAAAAAGGAGACCCCAACGATATACCCAAAAGACCCCCTAAATGTCTGTTACTACCAAAAGGAGACCCCTAACCCTGTATAAACCCCCCCAAAGGGAGGCCCTAATCCGTTACACCAAAGGGGGGTCCCTAACTCCATAAAACCATAAAAAGGGGACCCTACTACCCACAGCTTACCTAACGGGGGAAACCACCTACTAAGCCTAACAATTTTAATCAACCAACACCTCCCTACAGCCAACCTAACGGTCCACCAACCAACTGTACCAAACAACTTGCCAAAGGGGGCCTGCTTACACCTGGGGCTAGCCCCACCGCCTCCTACCAACTTATCCAGCGAGATCTACCTACCTAATAGGGCCTTCTAGTTACCTGGGGCCCCTCCCCCCCCCCCAACCCTTTGGGATCCTAGGTTTTGTACCCGCTCTCCCACCCATGGGTATTTTTGTCAGGGGGTGGGAATAGTAAAGAGATGCGGAAAATTTGAGATTCTAAAAAAATTTGTGTGAATTTCTCAGGGATGGTTGTGGGCCGGGGACAAGTCATCATGGGTGGGGAACGGATGCAGAAGAAAAGGACTAAGAACGCCCAAATAAAAAGAGAAACACTCCTCATCAAGACGTCTTCGTAGCCCCTTATTTCAGGTGTTATTTTTTATATTGAATGTGATGGTACCTAGCTGGTTCGACCTCTATGGGGTTTCTCTATAGCGGTTGTGGGTTATAACCTAGCTGTGCTGACCTCTAGGGCTCTATATGGGGTTTTTTAAAGGTTATACCTGACGGTGTCTGACCTCTATGTGGCCTATTGGGGTTTTTGTAGGTTATACCTGAGGGGTGCTGACCAATGTGGTCTCAAAAATGGTGGTTTGTAGGTTATCCCTGAGCGGGTTCTGACCACTATGGGTCCTTAATGGCGGTTGTAGGTTAAATCTGAGCTGGTCTGACCACTATGTTCTCTATAGGGCATGTTGTAGGTTTATACCTGAGCTGGTGTCTGACCTCTATTGGTCTCAAAATGGGGGTGTTTGGGAAAACCTGACTGGTGTCTGACCTCAATTGGTGAGTTGAGGTTAAACCTGAGCTGTGTCTGACCTCTATGGGGCTCTATAGGGCAGTGTTGTAGGTTTATACCTGACTGGTTCTGACCCCCAAGTGGCCCTCAAAATGGCGGGTTTGTAGGTTATACCTGACTGTGTCGACCTCTATATGGTCTTTTTAAGGTGATGTGTAGGTTATACCTACTGGTGTCTACCTCTATTGGTCCTATATGGCGGTGTTGAGGATTATCGGCAAAAGAAGTGGCAGCGTACATGTGTCCCTGATTGTAAGGGGATTTTGTATGTGTGGGGAGGGGGAATTGAAAGTGGGTGGAGGAAATGGTGAGAACTTACCCCCGTGTCTATGGTAGGTTAGACTGACAGGGTTTGATACAGATTTGACTCTCTTGCAATGTACAAACACAATACAGTTTTTTTTTTGAACACTTATTAGTGGAAAAATGGGCCGTTTAGTCCGAGAGGCCGGTAATATTTTCATGTACATGGGGTGTGCCCCCGAATTTCAATTCCCCGTGGGCCCCAGACCCCCCATCCGACACTGCTGTGAGGGACAGCTGAATTCATACGCCCCCTTCAGCTGAAAGAAAAATTTTACACTGTTTTGAGGCTACAAAAGAGCCAAATGTTGATAGGAAACTAGAAAGTTGTGTCTCCTTTTTATGGGATCCCACATACCTTCTGCTCTGCTGAGCCAAAAATTAAAGGGGTGAATTTACACGGCTTTTGCCACTAATGCCGCTGTAGGAAGATACCACGGCCCCCACATAATCCCACGGCTCTGGCCCCCACTCACTGTCTTTTTCCCCGGTGCATAAATGCCAGCAAAAGAACATGCTTTTGCCGCCGGCGTATGTGCAGGAAATAGCAGAAAATAGCACTCGATTTCGGGGTATGGGGCGTCCCCTGAAGACAGGAGTTTGCGGACCCCAGTGCTGCAGCAGCATTGAGAACGGGGCTGTACTACATAGTCCTGTTCCGGTGACCCGACAGAGCCCAGGGAACGGCTGCACAGTCGCCCAGAACTAGAATACCCCAGGGCTTTTACAACGTCGGGGTAGGACAAAACTGGTGCTGCCCACCAAACGCTCCGTGTCAAAACGAAACAGATCAAAAATTACATATATGAAAATACGTCTAAATTTACTTACCCCAAATTGTATTTTCCAGATCCTCAGGGAGCACACAAGGGTTTAAAAACCTCCTCAACCCCGCTATGACAGAAGGGAAAAGAAATGAGCAACAGGTTCAAATAATTCAACCACTATTGGTTCCACCCACCCATATAAGCTCTCCTCAACATGAACAGACCTATTTCATTTAAAGCAGAAGAATTTTTTTTTTTTTTTTAAAAGGGTGGGATCCCGGCTGCCGAGACTCAGGGAAAAACAATTTCGGGAAATAAATCTTAGACTTTCCCCCTTTGTCCTCAGCAGCACACAATGGGAATTTCCAAAGCAGTACAAAATGCGGGGGCGGGGACATAGAAAAATTGCATTCTCTAAAGTACCAGAAATTATGCCAAAGACGTAAGAAAACTAAGCAGCTACTTGGTAAATTTTTAACTAAAATAAAATTTTACTTTTATTTGGGAATAAAGGACCGTCAACACAAGGGTTTTGGCTCATTCTCTCTACCAATGACCTTCTTCTTTACACTACACAGAAGAGCATAGCCAGTGTCAAAAGCTATGCTGACTTTTTTTTTCTGTAAGAGGCCCTTGTAAGTAAAAAGACAGACTTTCCCGATCCCCGTAGATTGATTTAAGATAATTTACGTTTCCCGAGGTAACAAAGGATGACATTTGCTCCAAGGAAAAAATCAAAAGGAAAAAAATGATAAATTTCCCGGGTTTAAACTGTTTAAAAATCCACATTAAGGACTCCAGCATATCAAAAAAATAAAAACATAACAAACCCCGCACCGCCCAATCAAGCGGTCCACCAAAAACCCCACTTCCGGTTAAATCACCCAAACCCGAAAGAGCCCAAAACCGCAAACCCGCCCATTTTTGGGGGCTTTGGTTCCAATCACGGACTGCACTCTTACCTTTGTCTTTGATGTTGCTGGCATTTAAATTTTTACAAAAACCGAAAACAGACAGATATTTTGATACCATTCTTGGGGGAAAATAAAGCTGTAATTTTCCTTTTCCCCGCGGGCTTTAAAGAACCACTTGACCGGGGGGTAAATGGAGAAAATTTTCCCTCAATAAGTAATATCCTAAATTCACTTTAGAGCATTTGTGCGTGCCCCTTTAAACCACCTTGTTATAGGGGGGACCACTGGAAGGGAGAATGGGATTCAAAAAAAATTAAGTGATGATGGGTAAACTCCAAGCTGAGGGCCCCCCCAAGGCAGAAAGGTTTTAAGCAAATTGCCAAGATAGACCCTTCCAACAGCTTTTCCTACACATGGCAGGCTATAATTCCCTGATCTTGAGTAGAGGGGGCATAGATTTGAAGACTTTCAATGACATTTATAAATTTTTTCTGCAATAACCTTTTTTAGTACCCTAAGAAGTCCTCTGAAAAAACCGGAAATAGAAAAACTGGGTAAGCCCCCCGAAAGAATGGAGGAGACAGTCCCAAGACTAAATGGGACAAAAAGATTAAAACCCAGAATTCAACCCTTTTTTTTTTTTTTTCTCTCTCCTTTTTCCTTTGCTCTTGACAATTAGCAAAAAAAATCATGGAAAAAGGGGGTGTTAAAATCTGTGGTGCTGAAGAACTGAAACGCTTGATTTTTGCACCGCTTTTTGGTAGGAAATTGTCTGCAACGATTTTTGCTAAATCACAAAAATTCTTGTGAAGTAAGTGATACAACCTAAGATAAGGAAAAACATTTAGAATGGTGGAAATAATTTTTATTACACTACACTTGAGAACTTTTCCGGAATTGTAGAACATATATTAGACAGTGGCGGGCCAACCCTTCACATTGAGGGAAATTATCTATACCAAACTCCCCTTTAAAAACAATTGAATACAAAGGCTGAAAAATTTTCAAAAACACCTGGTTTTTTTTCTGACCTATAGACTGAAGGAACACGAGGCATGTTTTTTTGAAAAAAAAAAGTATAAAATTGGTTTCTTCCAAATTTAACCAGTTTTTTAATCCTATATTGGGGAATTTCATCTGGACCAGAGTGACCTTCCCCTTGGGGAAATTAAAACTTTTTATTTTTATTTATTTATCTTTTCTCTCTTATTTTATTTCTCTTCCTCTTCAGTCAAGGGAAATATTAAAGGGGTTTTAAGAACTTACGTGATCATCCTTTGCCCAAAAATCTTCTGGGAAGCAACATGCAAAAGCTCTCATATGGCTTTAAATATTTCACAGGAAAAACACCCAATAACTGAGGGAGGCTCCAAATTGTGATATTCCACTATTTTGCCCTACAAAAAAAAAAGGTTTACTCAGATTCAGACACAGCAAAGAGGAAAAAATGGCAATGAACCCGACAGGCTACTGCAGAAGGAAAATAATTCCACAATACCCCGATTCTCATTTATTTTGGGCCTTTAGTACATCGCACCTGAAAATAAATTTTTTTGCAGTAACTGGGGTTTTTTTTTTTTTTTTTTTTTTACTTTTTATTTAAGCCATATGGGTATATTGCCAAATATTGCTTCCCGAAACCGAGCCAATTTGTGTGGTGTTTAGACTTAAAAATAAACTGATTTTTCCTCTTGATTTTTCTCAAAGATAAACACTCATTTAATATGGAAGCTGTGCTGTATTCTAGAAAATAAAACTGAGCCCAAGAGGGTGTTTGTTTTTTTTTTTTTTTCCCCTCTTTCACTGACAAACCTACCAGTTCACTGTCAATATTTGGGGAAATACACGATAAAGGTAGACAGCGGAAAACATTACCATTTCCTACAAAAGGGAAAAGGGACTTGGGCCTGAACGGCCCTAAACCCATGGGCCCCTTAGAGGGAATAATATAGTTAAGCCACAATCCCTTAAACAAATTTAAAAGGGTCCTGCATTGCTAGGACTCTGGTATTTTGGTTTTGGAAATCTGATGTAAGAAGAAGCGTTCCTGCCCCTTAGGGGAATTTAACATAACCTTTATTAATCAAAAAAACAGATGTCGGTATAATACAGCCAAAAGGGCCCTAGAAGAAAAACCCCTAAACCTGCTCTTCTCTTTCAAAAGCTAGATATCAGAGAGAGCACGATTGCAACAATTTGGGACTTAAAAAATGTATAAAACAAGAGGGTTTTTTTTTAAAAAGGAGACCCCTCCAATAAAGCACCGTGCGGGTTAAACAGAGCCGGTACACAGTTTTTGTAAACTTTATAACGGTTTGAACAGGTAAAACTCCCCTGATTGTATCTGAAAACCCTGATAGATTTTTTTGCAGTTGCAATACAAACCCAAAAAATAATTGATTATTTCTGCTTAAACACCTCACCATGAGGGAGATTTAAAAAAAAACTCAGTTACCGGCAGTAGCCGGAATTTTCACAGAACCTGCGCCCTAACTTCCCCTTCTATTTTCATCTTTTTTGCTCTGCTTAACACTATAAGACTTCAGAAAAATAAAAAAATCTGCAAAACCAAACTTCTGAACCAGAAGAACAAAATCAGCATAAAACCAAAAAATTACCAGAAGCATCGATTTCCTGCTTTATACCATGGAGGTGTGCAGCAGGGCAGTGCACAGAAAACAGAATACAACAGCGCCTTCCCCTGACACAGGATCATTAACAACACAGACAGCACATGCCCACGCACCCCGGGGAAAAAATGAGGAAAACCCTCCCTACCTTTTCACCATGGAGAGTACGCACCGGCAGTCACATAGAAAGCCATTAACCCCCCGGGCACCACCCTTTGATACCCGGGCCCTTTTCCTGGGGTGAGCTAAATTATCCCTATCAGCGCGGGAGGAAACTCTACTGAGTTTGAACGGAAATGCAAGCTGAGACTCCCAGGGCCCGGGTTTTCCCCAGAAACTCTGGATCCCAGGCTAAAATTAGGCAATCATATGGGGGAATAGGAGATGCACCAAGAAACTCTGGGTTCCCCCCCCACAAAGCCAAATGTAGTAAAATAAAAAAAACCGGAAATAGTGAATAGCAAAATAATTTTTAAAAATAATAAGTCAAAACTCAAAGAAAAAAAAGCAGGGCGTTTATATGGGTGAGGTGGAACCAATTAGTGCTTGAATTATTTGAACCAGCTCGTTTCTTTTTCCCTTTTGTCAACTGGGTTTTAGGAGGAAATTTAAACCCCTTGGTGCTCCCCGAGGACGAAGGGGAATAAAAATTTCAAAGTTTAAAAAAAAAAAATAAAACCTTACCCCCTTTATGGGGTTTAAAAAAATAAATAAAAAAAAAAAAACGTGGAAAAAAAAAAATAAAAATAAATATTTAATAAAAAATAATTGTCAATACATTAAAAAACCTACACATATTAGGTATCCATAAGACCATAATAAACTGTAGAATTAATCTAAAAAGGTATTAAGTTTGAATGGTGTAAAAAAACAAAAAAAATAGAAAAAAATTCTGCAGTATTTTATAAGTGAACTTAAACTATTCCCCCCAAAAAATACAACTTGTCCAGAATAAAATGAGGCCTCATACAACTGCGTCATATAAATAAAAAAAATAAAAGAATACAAGGAGGCAAAAACTAAAAAAAATGTGCTGGTCATTAAATACTTTTCAGGGGTTCGGCTTAAAGGGTTAAAGGAGTGTTCCCACAAAGCAAAGTCCAGGGCCATAGCTGGCTCTCAGCTAGCCGATTGTGCATAAAAATGAGGTGGTGGTGCTTGCGGAAAGGAGTCCGATGTATGGCTTCAACCCACCCCCTCAGCTTTACTGAAAGCTCTCTCCCAACAGACAAACATTGGAGAGAGCTGTCAGTCAAGCTGAGGGGGCAGGGTATGCCACACATTGGACCGGGCACAGCAGCTTCTCCTCGGGACGAGTCGTGGTCGGAAGAAGTCATCATGGCAGTCTGGATGGGACGGAGAATAAAAGGGAAAAATAATTCCAGTCACATGAGACGTCCCCTGTTGAGTTCCTAGATGTTTACCGCACTGCAGTCACTTAAACATCTGTAGAGCCTCTGTACACTGGTATATACCACTGTATATAACTGCATGGTAGAAATATTGGTTGTAGTATAATGGTTTAGGTTCAGGCACAACTTGGCGTTATCTTTCAGCTCTCCTGGATGCCGAATATGCTATCCAACAGTCCAGAAAAGCTGGGTGATGCCAAAACCCTAATTTAGCTTTCTTACAGAGTCATTAGACAGTTATTTTGGGAAAGGGTTTTGGCTTTTTGAAGGGGGTGTGACTCACTAAGTAGAGGGCGTGCCCATGCAAATTTTCAACATAGCGCGCCACATCTTAAAATCTCCCACTTTCCAAAGTTGGCAACTATGATCTATATACCTGCCTGAGGGGGCCCAATAATATACCTGTCTTTATTGGGGGGGCCATAGGAGGCAAAAATCCAGCAGCAGGACGCTACCTCCCCCCTTTGTGCCAGAGGAAAAAGGAGGAGCAGTGCCAGAGTCCTGCAAAATGACCTCCAGCAAGCCACTAACCCCATGTGTTGCTCAAACTGTCAAAAACAGTTTCCCCCTGAGGGGGAATGAGGCCCCAAAGTCCCACAAGTCGGGTTGTGTTAAGTCAAAATAACAGGGGGACTTCTATTT
>JAODAL010044209.1:0-33100 GCA_025379985.1 Phyllomedusa bahiana
CACGGAACCCCACAGCGCGCCCACACCGCGCCCATTGCCCGCCCCTTCATGTGAGGCGCAGCTGAAAGTGGCGAACGCTGCGCCTAACACCGCATCCCTGCCTCCGACAGCGGATTCGGGCCGGTGAGGCGCAGAATACGCCTGAAAACAGGCGTAAAGCTTGATCATACATGTCGCCATTAGTTTTTATGTGACTCTATCATTAACAGCTAGAAATATCAGGGATGATATGCCAATCACTTATGTAAACCCGCCTTCAGCCTAACCAGGAAGTGTGGACCTAAAAATGGCTGGGCTCTGTAAAACAGCACGGTGAAACAACCCTTTAAGAAAATATTCTGCCAAAAATAGTCGGAAAGCATGCTAACAGTTTTCTCCTTTATGTTCTTACTAATGCTCTGAGGTTTGTTTTAAAGTCCTTTTACGCCCCAAAAGTTTCTGATTCCTTTCACTTATGTCAATACCTATCTTTATAAATTTAGTGTAATCTGGTTCCCATGACACCTTGTTTTCATCATTATGCCTTAAAGTGGTTGTTGGTTGTTCTATGGTTTTGAATGCCATCATATGGGTTAATTACTGTACTTAAAATGAACCTGTCAGGAGGTTTATGTTACCCTACCTGAGAGCCTGCAGAATGTGATATAATGAGAGAAGCTGACAGGACTTCTTAAAGGAGTTTTCTTATGCAGTTTCACAGAGCCACAACAAGCTATAGAATCACACTTGCTGTTCAAGCTTTTGCCAGATCTGTAGCAGTGATGGACACGTCAGCTCTTTTATTCCTAGCTATTCCTGTTACACTGATATGAGTGTAAGAGATTTATCAAGTGTCTTACATCAGGCTTCGGGGGCTCTATAGAGTGTTTACTTAGCTAAATGAGAAGCTTTCAAAGTCTGATACCAGAGATTAGACTCTGCAGCAGGTGACTCACCATATATAGACTGACTGACAGCAGTTTAGAGCAATGAAAAAAGGAGAGAACAGGGAGAGGCAGGAGACAGATGGTCATAACCAGATGAACTTGTGCAATCTAAGAGCAGATACATTTTTTTTATCTCCTGACCAAAGAAAAACCAACAAAGCAAAGTCTTCAATTACCTGTCCTTATATGTTAAAAGCTAATCATTGTAGTGAGAAAACCCCTTCAGGAGACAATGGAAGTCTTGTTAACCCTGACCACATACAGTGATTGTCAGTTTTCCTTGCATCAGTGAGTGTTGAGAGCAAACAGTCAATCACTATATGTGGGCAGATCAGCAGTATTTTCACTTTCTCTTTTAAAATGTTCTTGGCTTTTTGTTCAGAAACCCTGCATTAAACTATGTAAACTTATATATCACAGAGCTCAGATTATGTTGATCTTTCAGATACTACTGTCAGAAAGAGTAGCTTAAACCATTTGACAGGTTTGCTTCAAGGATAACTTATGATACTAATAGGCAATGCAAACTTTAACTAGTTAGTCTAAAATATGTCAGATTTCTCATAGTGTTAAAACACATTTGTTTAACTTCTCACCAACTATTAAATGGCTTAGTTTATGAAGCAAAATTTTAGGTACACCGCATAGCTGTCCATCACGCCCACCCCATGACCTTAAATCCCCACCCTTCATAATAGACAACGCACAGAAATGCCTAAAATATGTCTAAAACACATTATAAATGTAGTGTAAGCATGTACACCAGTATTTTGTGAATTGAGACAGAATTCTGGTACGATTGTAAAAGTAAATGTGTCCCAATATGTTTACAATAGATTGCCTATTATTTATTATGTTTTACACTTGGCAGCTTTCTAACCACATAAAAGAGAGTTACCATATGGATGTATTATTAGGGTGTCTTCTTGTGTTTGTTAGGGCAGACAGACACTTGAATTGTTACAGTAAGATTTGTAATAGTACTTGACCGGACTCAAGTGATTGGACCCACCAGTGAAATTTCAATCTGGCGATCCAACTTTGGAGCTAATTTCTGTGGCCCATGAGTGAAGTTGATTCTGGGACACACACTACAGCTACTCTACCTGCCACTTATATGCTGCATTTTGATTTTTGCCTCTTTCTCTTTTTTTTTTCAAGCAAGGATGTATATGCAGTTTAAAAGAAACTCCACATCTGCCACTCTCAGGGCCCTGCTGGGGGTTTCCTTTGTTTCCCTATGGGCAAGTCTGGCTTTAGTTTATGAAAAGACAAGTCTTGTAAACCAACCCCTTAAATGTTCACTTTATTTGCAAAGTTCTGCATCCTATAGCTCTATGATATTGTTGAGCATGCAGAATTAGATAGCACAGTAATATTCTCTTACATTTGCAGCAACAGTACCAAATCTCGATTATCAGACAGTCATAAAAAGTTTTTAAGATTTATAGATAGGTAGATAGGATTCAAGATATTTGCTTCTGTGTGGTTGATTGGTATTAGTGAAAATAGTTATGTGACTGAATTCAATTATACCCTCTGTTTGCTTTCTAGTAGTAAAAATGTATTTTCCAAAAGAGCTTACTTAGTTGGATATAAACTCAACATCTTCCGTCTATTTTCAAGTACTGTAATCAAAAAACAGGACATTTTTCAGTTGAAAACACTGACCTTCAATCATGACAAAATAAAATTTGACTGCAAGAAACGGCTTTATAATTTTGTCTAAGCAGTTGCCCATTTTTATAACTGTAGGCTGTACACAGAGAGCCATCAAAAGGAAATTACAAAGATTTATATATTCATAGTGTGATGATTATTGCAATTCTATGGAATCCTGCAGCATAGACTACAGTACCTTGCACTAAGATATTAAATAAAATAAAAACTTAGCTCCAGGCTGTGTTCTATTTTTCAGTTTTGTGCTGTGACTCAAATTTATAGTATGTAACAGCGTACGGAATGCTTCTTCTTCAAAATGTTTAACTATTCTGTGTTTTAGACAGTCCAGAAAAGATCTGAACAGGTTTTAAGCACAAATTATGTACTCTGACAAAGTTTTTCTTAAGAAAAAAAAAAAAAAACACCAGAGACCATATGACAGAAATAGCTTCTTCTTTGATATACATTCTAATGTAACAGATGATTTTGAGTCACCTTATGTACTGAATAAGAAAAAGTTAAAACATGATTAAAGCTAAGAAATGTAGCAAATATTACAACCAATTACTTATCAATTCAAGAATGAATAAAACAATAAAGAAAATGTGTGTGTAATTGTCAACGAACATAAGGGATTTTGAAAATGCTGAATATGATACGTAGTGTCAGTTCTATAGTAACAAACCAGTAAGAGATGTGTACCTGATAGACATCCAAAACTTTAAGATTGCTGTAGAAGTCTGAAATTTGCACAGTGTACACTTAGACAGGAAGTATAAAAATGCACCAGATTTATCACAATGTCTCATGCTGATTTATAATTTGGTTCTAGCTTTTGATTTGTCTAACTTTTTAGACCAGTTTTGTTCCTTATTTACTATGCCAGAATTTTGTTGCACTTTTGTCATATAATTTGGTGCAGTGTTGAATTATGACCCAGTCCACTTTCCTAAGAAACCACACCTACTTTTTTGCTAAACCACACCTCCACATTTAGCAGTAAGCATAATAAATGTGTATGCGCCATGTTTTGACACATTTTAACACGCTATTCTGGTGCAACCACATTAGTAAATGAGGGTTTATATTTTTAATTATTTCCAATTAATTTATTTTTATTTATTTTGAATTTTTGCAATAAGCAACAATTATGGTTTTTGGGTAGATGAGTGATGATCTCTATGTGTACTTTAATAATGACAATCAGCAATGATTACCAAGCATGTGTTAACCAAGTAGGAGCCTAGAATAACTCAAAAAGCTATAGCTTAAAAGAGATAATGTTCCTTATTAGGAAGAGGCAACATGAAGAGGTGTGGAGACTTATACGCCATTGTTGCTCCAGGGAAACGTAATAATATTTATATGGGCTCAAGGTAAAAGAGTTAGGGCTCTGCAGTGCCACCCATTGGCTGTAGGGTTCCTCAAACCACATCCGACTCACTGAGCCTTGCAATATGACTGGGCGTAAAGCCATACAATATATTCATCTACAGACATCTATTTCAGGGCATTTCCCCATCATCAGTGCAATGTAGAGTACAGGTTGGCTGGGAGAGCGACTCTAGATGTACAGATGTAGCAGAGATTTATTGGATAAACAATGCACCATAATATCACAGCACAGAATGTTACCTTAACTTTTTCAATGGCTCTTGCTTACAGATAAGAGCAGATAACATGGAGAGCCGTGATATCCCAGTCAAGCTAAACTCTGATACATCTGTAGCTGAAAAAGGGTAACACTCCTCATTTGGGAGAGGCAACATGTAGGTGTGTGGGGACTTATTTGCTTTGGTCACTTTACTGAAATTTAATTATGTTTAAATAAGCAACAGGGTATAAAAGGATTTTTCACAAGATGACAATTTAAGGACTAAAGGGATTGTTTAAAATTTGTAAATAGTTGTATTTTTCTTATAATTTTTCAGCCCCACTTTATTCACTTAAACTCTAATACCAAACATAACACAAGGATGAGTGGTGCTATTTCTAAAGTAAATGAAAAGCAAACAATCCTTTTAACTCATGATAATTTTGATGGCGAGCTACAGTTTTTATATTATTTTTTGTAATTAATTCTATAACACACACATGTAGAGATATTATGGCAAGAATTAAATATCATCCTTCTTTTAACGTACAATTAAATTAACAAGCCACTGGTATGTATTTTTATCTATTATATGATACTGCTAGCATTTTCATAATTTATTCCAAAGAAAGTCCAAAAAGTTGCCTTGAAGCCACTGGACTATCGGTAGCCGTAAAAATCCAGAGCAAGCATGATAATTAGTCACATAGGAAATTGTTTATTTCAGCAGATAACTATTTTCTATCCTGAAGGGTTATCTTGATTTCTAATTCCCCAATCTGATCTGAATTGAGCCCAAAGTATGTGAGGTATAGTTTTTACAAGTTTCGTGTTGATTATATAATTTTAGAGCTACATAAAGACACTTAACTATATGGTAAGAATGCCAGCAATCCGTTCCAAAAGGCTGATCTTTTCTTTTAGTCAGCAAGAATTCTTTAGAAATATTATCATCACGACTCTGCAGCTTGCCTGGCAAGATAGCCTTCATTGTAAATCGGCTCCCAGCCGATAATTTAGTGCCAGCAGTAAAAACAAGTAAAAAATTTAAAATAACTAAGACAAATAGTATCATATACAAGCACTTGCCCTTGCCACAGTAATATTTTGTCTACAGTAAACAGGTTCCATGTTCTAGTAATTAAACTTCAACCATTGGAAAACACAGTTCAATATTGTTGCCTGGTTTTAATTTCCAATGTTAAATCAGAACAGAAATATTTAAGATGCCAACAACAAAATAAATTTTAACGGATAAAATATGTTGATTCTTTTCACCCACTTAGCCTTTTTATTAGTATTAGAGTGATTATTCAGTAAAATAAAAACATATTTTCTAAATAATATGTCTCCCATAGTTACATAGTTACATTTTTTAGTTTGTAAAAAAGATAGACGCCTATCCAGTTCAAATTACCAACTACATACTGGAAGGGATACATAATAAAATATAACTTTTATTGAAAACATTTTAAAAAATATGCCCTAATTACTTAAATGCACACCATAGCTAATGACTATGTAAATAAGTGCTCAAAATGTAAATAGGGGACAGGTATGGAGATGTATATATATGGTTGACACTGACCCTAAATCATCCCTGTGGGCTTTTAGGCCCTACCTACCTAACGGGGCTATCGTCCAAACAATATGTAGATAAGTTACACTACACTGTACCTACCACATATTCTACTTATTGTTGTCATGCCGCCATAGTTTACTCGTGGGCTCACAGTTCTCCGAAAGACAGGATTTCCGGCAAGGCATTCATGGTGATCTTCAGCTTGCGTTCCACAGTAATTTTTGGTTTGACGCGCACTGAACTTACAGTATGCCGTACCTGACCGGAAGTGACGTTCCGCACATGTTTAAATGTGGGCTTTCGGCGTTCTTAGACAGGCGGCACAGAGCTGCTCCTGTGAAAGTCACAAACCATACGTTTGTGCTTTATTTTCTCTTCTCTATGTTTATATTGATATAAGGTAAGGTTATTTTTCTATAATATACTTTGTGTGATACTTTCTTAAGGCCTATTTATTGGGTCAATATCTATAACCCCCTCTCTCTCTCCTAGATTGTCTTTACCCACAAACCAATGTCCCCTGATGATATATTGTGGGTGTAGAAACATGTCAGGACATTTAGTCATTAAGGAAAGAGGTGAGCATATCTGTTATTTATTTATATACACCTCGTTATGGATGGAAAAAGGTGAGAATTTTGTTTCTCTATGTTTGCTAGGATAGGGCTATATAGGGGATTGTAATTTTCGGGATAGGTTCCTGCTGGAGCCGTCCTTTTTGGGACGATAGCCCCGTTAGGTAGGTAGGGCCTAATAGTCCACAGGGATGATTTAGGGCCAGTGTCATCCATATATATACATCTCCATACCTGTCCCCTAATTACATTTTGAGTACTTATTTACGTAGTCATTAGCTATGGTGTGCATTTAAGTAATTGGGGCATATTTTTTTAAATGTTTTCAATAAAAGTTATATTTTATTATTTATCCCTTGCATTATTTAGTTGGTAATTTATTCTTTGGGGTAATCTGGTTTGCGGTGCCTATAATCCAACTTGATTTAGGCCCTAGGTGTATGCCCATCTAGTTCAAATTAATGTACTATAGTGTTGATCCAGAGGAAGGCAAAAACCCTGATGATTTAGAAGCCAATTAGGAAACAATTTCTTCCCAACTCCAATCTGCAGTCAGAATAAATCCCCGGATCAACGACCCTTCTCCAGAATCCTAGTCACTATAACTTGTTATATTATTACATTCTAGAAATGCATCCAGACACTTTTTGAACTCTGTTAGTGAATTCACCATGACAAATTCCTCATGGACTCATGAAATGGATTGAATCAAGTAATCTTGGAATGGAATTTTCCTTCCCATGTGCATAATCTTGCATTTATCCGTGTTATACATCATCTGCCACTTCTCTGCCCAAGGCCTCCAACTTATCCAGATCCCTTTGTAATAAAACATTGTCCTCTTTTGTGTTTAGTATGTTAAAGAGCTTAGTATTATATGCTAAAATTAATATTCTTCTAAGCAATCCTTGTTTAAGGTCATTAATGAGTATATTAAAGAAAATAGTGTCCAATACTGAACCTTGTGGGACCCCACTAGTAACAGTGATCCAGTCCAAGTATGTACCACTAATCACCACCCTTTGTTTTCTATCACTGAACCAGTTACCCAATTGCAAACATTTTCCCCCAGTCTAAGCATTCTCATTTTAATTACTAACCTTTTATGTGGCACAGTATCAAATGGTTTGGAAAAATCCAGATACATAACATCCAATGCCTCACCTGATCCAGTCTAGAACTAACTTCTTCATAGAAGCTGATAAGATTCGTTTGACATATGATCCTTCATAAACCCATGCTGGAATGGTGTTAAACATTTAATTTCAGTGTGATAGTCCAGTATAACATCTCTTAGAAAACCTCCAAACATTTTACCAACAACAGAGGTCAAACTGGCCTATATTTTCCAGACTCACGTTGTGGGCCCCTGTTTGAATATTGGCACTGCATTTGCTATGCACCAATCCGTTGGAACATACCCAGTTACTATACAGTCCATAAATATTAAAAATAGGGGCCTGTCTGACATTACTTAACTCCCTTAGGACATAGGGGTGTATAACATCAGGCCTTGGAGCTAGACCTCCTGGGTTAGACAAGAAACATTTAAGGTGGAGTTTACCTCATTTCTCTGTCCATAAACAGGAATGTCATTTTCCTTGGTAAATACAGTGGAGAAAAAAATGTTTAATAGGTTTGCTTTCGGAGAAAATAATTATTAATAGGTTTGCTTTCTCATACTAAAGCACTTTGTAATGTACTTTTATCAAAGGTGTTGTCAAAATCCCCAAAAAACATAACAAGTTCCCCTAATGGTATGAAAAGCAAAACAAAAAATGTTCTCACTTTTTTATTTTACTACTAATCAATCATTGAAGCTCCAGCATGTTTGTGTACCTACATCTAGTTGGCATGTAACCACTGCAGCCAATCAATGTTCTCAACACTCATGTGCCATTCCATTGACATCACAGTTCCAGAAGTAAACAAACATCTGGGCGACTTTTGGATCTTCAGCGCTGAATCTTTTTGTTTCTTTTGCTATTTTATACCATTCATGACTATTTTAAAGCTTTACAGAGTTGAATAAACCTTTTGATATTTCTGTTTGCTCTTTGAAGTTCTACATCAGCTGTGTAGTTTCTGGAAACTCAGGAACTTTTTGTGTTTCTGTTCACATAGTAAAAGCTCTGTTTTGAATCCAGGAGATCAGGTGATTTATCTTATTTTAGGACAGCCTTTAAAGCCACAGCACTCCAAAACATGAGGGAGGAAACAAGAAGTGTGCATTAAGACTGAGTTTGAGAAGGTGGGTTATCAATAAAGCACAGCAAAGTAAATAAAGCTTTATAGTGGAATGAAGCAGCTTTCAGATTCTGCTCAGTTGCAGAGAAGGGAGGCCACACAGCAAAGAAAAAGAACACATTTGCAACGTAAAATCACAGGGAGATGAATGAACATTCAAGCAAGCTGTGTGAGGTATTTTTATGTTTGCTACATAATTTTTTTTAAATATAATAAAATTAGAAAATAAAAATCTGAAGCTAAAGAGGCTTAACAATGTGGGAAGGTAACTGATCAGTATGAAGAGTAACTTGTTTGACATAGTTAATTTAATAACACTGTTAACTTCATGTGTCATGTTAGGACCCTCTTCATCATGTAGGTTAAACCACAGGGAATAAAAACTATTCCACTGATCAATCTCAAATTCACCCCAAACAGACTTTGCACTCAGGAAGACCAATGATGCTATGGCTTACTGTCACGAGGGCGCCGCTGCCCGGGCCCACGGGCCGCGGACGCACCCATGCTCCCTCCTCGGGTCCCTGCTCGGGTCGGGTGGTGCCGCTGGCCATGGGGCGGGCTGCGGGCTCACTCGCTAAGTTAACTTACCCAACCGCACTCCTGCTCTGTCTTCTCCCTCTGCCGGCCGGAGCGCACGTGGCCATCCCCTAGGGGGCGCGCGCGCTCGTGCATGTAAATTTAAAGGACCAGCGCACCGGTAATTGGATAATTGCCGGGCGCTGACCCTATATATGGGTCAGGTTCACATCACTTCCCTGCTGGATCTTTGTTGCTTCCGAGCCCTAGAGAAAGCGTTCCTGTGAGTTATTGCCTTGCCGTGTTCTCCGACCCGTGTCTACGTTTCTCGACTCTGAACCTTCGCTGCCTGCCCTGACCTGCCTGCCTGTCCCCGACTATGATTCTCAGATTACTTTTCGGTACCTCGTGCACCTCGGCCGCCACCGCAGGCAAGTCACATCAGGGGTAGCGACCTGGTAGGTCTCCCGTTGCAGCAAGTCCATCCCGCTTTGCGAAGGGCTCTAGTAAAAACCGGGTCCTACTTAGACTCCGCTCCCTGATGTGACTGTTACCACCGCTTGTGGTGGTCCAGCAGATCCACTACCCCGGCCGTTGCGCTTACTATATATAACTATACAGGTGGCAGTTGGGAAGGTCTTTAATGGTGTGACTGCTACCCAGGACATTTGGCCTGAGAGGCTACAGACTGGAGATATTCAAGATATCCCACACAGCCACTGGAGATATTAATGCAATAGTGAGGAGAACTACCACTGTATTAGCCAGTGCTCAGACAAGCAGGAGTTAATTTTGTTTTTCTTCATTTATGTTTGCACCTGTTGTCTTTTTTTAGATGCACGAGTGCCAATAAAATATGGCACAACCATATTTGGGCCATAAATCTGTCTGTGTCAAAGTTGGACTTTGCTATGATCCCAGTGCGGCTTCTGCTGCTCACAGTGGATATATATATATATTGTAAGGCCGCAGATGGAAGAGTCTGCAATGGCATATACGTACCAGCCAGGTTCTGGACATATGTCTGGGGAGGCCGGGACACATGCCACCAAGGTAAGGAGCCTTGGTGGAGTGAAAGGCCAATGTTAGATAGAAGTCGGCAGTACAGACTTGTATGATAGCATGGCTTTCTGCCATTCCGGGGTCAGCCTTTCATTGGGAGTGAGCATAGAGCAGGGTGGGTGCTCACTCCCCATGGTCCATTCCAGGATTTCCCTGCCGTATATAAGGTCAGCAGGTTGACTGGACGTCGGCTGTACCTCCAGTCTACCTTCCGGGCTGGAGGTGTTCACACTGGTGGAAGCCAGTGTCGGATCCACAAGGTGTTAGTGAGGGAACTATGCCATTGTCAGTAAGCGCTCAGACGAGCAGATGTTTTGTTTATGTTTTTGCTGTGCATGTCTTGCCATCCGTTTTTGTTTGTTTTGCTTATGCAATAAATCCACAGAGCCGAGGAACCATTTATACCTGACTTCTGTCTCTGTCTCATGCCTGAAAGACTCATGTGTGATCCCAGAGTTGTACCAGCCCAGTATATGTATATATATATATGTATATATATATTTCACGCCACGGCCACTGCTAAGGACCGACAGCGTGCCCGTGTCTCCTGTGTCCTGGCCGCTACTGCGACATCTCCTGGTGTCTCTGGGTCTCTGCACGCACCTGTCCTGGCTCCTGCCACTCCTGAAGCCTCACCGTTGCTGCATCCTCCAGCTTCCTGACATCCTGTGTGCACACGTGCTCCCTCTAGGAGCACGCGCACGGCACTGCACCACATTTAAAGACTCAGAGTATCTTGGCCCGCCCTGTGACCTGTAACCTCTGGTTACATAAGGAGCTTCCTCCCTCTGGCTGTTGTCAGTTCGTTGTTGTCTTCAGCACAAGAGCTTGACTCTTTGGCTGCTGCATTGCTGCCATATCCCCTACGTTTATCTGCATGTATACCTGCTTGCCAGTTGAACACCAGCGGCTGCACCTGCTGGCCAATTCCTGTTGCTAGGCCTTGCCTAGTCCCCTATGTACTTGGACTGTGCCAAACACTCTCTGGTTGTATCTGGACTGTCACACGTTGAACGGCTAAACCTGCAGTGCCCGGCCTCCGGTCCTGCATCTTCTACCGAGACCTGCACTTCGGCAACCCACCGCCTGTACTCACCATCTGCGCCCGTGGTGGGCCCAGAGGATCCGTCCAACCGCACGTTTCTAGCCATCCCAGTTAGAATCGTTACATATATATGTGTTAATATATATATATATATATATATATATATATATATATATATATATATATATATATATATATACACACACACACACACAGTTGATACCAGAAATGAACATACACTATATTTGGGACAGCCTATATGATGATGTCATGTCTTTGGATGCTTCTTTATTGGCAACATCTGAGTTAATTAGAGACACACCTGTGGATGTATTTTTAAAGCACACCAAAAACGGACTGCTTCTGTGTGTAACATCATGTGAAAGTCTAAAGAAATCAGCCAAGATATCAGGAAGAGAATTGTGGACTTGTACAAGTCATCGTTGGGTGCAGTTTCCAGATACCTGAATGTGCCTCATTCATCTGTACGAACAATTATACACAAGTACAAACAAGATGGGAATGTTCAGCCATAATACCGCTCAGGAAGGAGACAGGTTCTGTGTCTCCAAGATGAACATGCTTTGGTCCGACATGTGCATATCAACCCAAGAAAGAAAACAAAAGACTTTGTGAAGATGCTGGCGGTAGCTGGTGAGATTGTGTCATTATCCACAGTGAAACGAGTACTGTATCAACATGGGCTGAAAGGCAACTCTGCCAGAAAGAAGCCATTACTCCAAAAGAAACATATAAAAGCCAGATTAATGTTTACAAATGCACACAGGAACAAACACCTACATTTTGGAGACCTGTCCTGTGGTCTGACGACACTAAAATTTAAGTGTCTGGCCATAATGACCATCATTACATTTGGAGGAAGAAAAGCTCACAAAGCTCTGATCTCAATCCTATTGAAAATTTATCAGCAAAGCTGAAAAGGCAGGTATGAGCAAGGCGACCTACAAACATGTCTCAGTTACACCAGTTCTGTCAGGAGGAATGGGCCAAAATTCCTACCAACTATTGTGAGAAACTGGTGGACGGATATCCAAAAGGTTTTACCCAAGTCAGACAGTTTAAAGGCAGTGCTACCAAATACTAATGACTTTGCAGAAAGTAATAAGAATGCCTCAAATTCTATCTCTCTCAATATTCTGGCATTTGGCAAATATAATAGTAAGGTTTATTCTGATTTCATGTCAGATAGATCTGTTTTGGTAAAAGAAAGATTAATTTTAGGTCTCGTTCACTGACTATTGGTATTAAAAAAAAAGTATGCATTATTTTCTTTAAAACTAGCAAAATCTTTTGTGCATTGGTCCTTTGAATGGAACTGGAACCTTTCAATTATACCCTCTAATTGCTTTTCTTTGTTGGCAAAGTCCCCCACTTGTGAAAAAGTTATACTGATCTTCTCTTTTAGTTTTTTGTTGAGGGAAATATTTTTTTTTCTTCCTCCAACAGAAGTTTCATAGGCACGGCACCAGTTGAAGCACAGAATTCCCAGATGAGGTGTCACAATGGGATATATAAGATGGATGTGTACAGGTGTATCTGTTGGGAATACTACCCTGGAGGTTGGACCATGCACCACCTCTCTTCTCATTGCCATACGCCACATATTTTGACAATCTGAAGACTGCTCCCTTAGATTTAACAACTAGGCATCTGTTTATGAGGTTTGGTTGTTTTGGCCATTATTTATTTTTGGTTTAAGTCCCCTGAAGAGTGCTGGAAGTGGCACAGAAACATGTTGGGGTGGAACATTGATATGAGAGTGAGTAGCTGACAGTGTGCACAGGGTTTAGGTTGGTGACAGCGTCGCCTTTATTGAGGCAAATACCCTGTATTTCAGCCAATAAGGACATATTTAGGCCAAGTAGAGCTACGCTAGGACCACATGACCTATTTTTCCCGCCTCTGCCTGTAGATCACCTGTTCAACTTTTCTGGGAGCTACTCACTATCTTGCGCCCACAGTTACGGTAACACTGAGAATTAATTATTCATGCTTTTTGTACTTTCATCTGATACCATTGGTTTGTCAGATTTTAATTAAGTCACAGCCAAAAGCTATATTTTAAATGCACTTAATATTTTTTGTGGTGTATTCCAATTTGGACATGTTTCTCCTTTTTTGTGGATTTACTTTTATATATAAGTCCTAGCACCAAAACACAGCATACTCAATGGTATGCTGTAAACTGCAATCACAGACAAATCACAGCTTATACTTTACAAAGATACTTATAGTCCTTTACAGTATAAAGGCAAAACTATTAGTTAAAACTCTCCTAATACAGTGCTTAATAGTTAAAGTGTACAGTAAATGTGTAGAAACAGGTACCCAAATCCTAATGGACAGAGTCCCCAACTTATTTCATTAAGGAACATTATCTTTATACATTACAGCTTTGTGTTGGAAAGTCAATCCCTTCCTCCACAGGTCAACCTACCTCTTTATTTAACTACAATATCACTTCCCCTTCCAACCATGGGTTATTATAAACTATAAAATTTAACTCTAACCCCACATAGAAGGAGCTACAATTACAGAAGACAATACCTGGTGATGGTTTCCATTAAAGGGGTTTTCTCACCAGGTTGTTTGACAGAGCCTGCACTTAAAGGGGTGTTCAGGGATTGTTGTCCACTGGGGCATGATAAACAATGGAAAATAAAACTCATCTCCTAGATGCTCCTATTCAGTCCCAGTGGTTGGTTTGTTCATCCAGGAAGTAAGCAGTGAACGTTCATCATTCACATGACAGGTGCAGCCAATTACCGGCCACAACATTACATACACGTGACTGCTCTGGCCTGTGATTTGCTGCATCTGTCAGGTGAACCATGTCTGTTCAGCGGAGATGAAGGGATCGGCCGCTAGGGCTGAACAGGAGCATCCGGGAGGTAAGTATGAGTCTTATCTTCTATTCTTTATCATGCCCAACTGGAAAACAAGCATTCTTAAGTCCTGGAACACCCCTTTAAGTGCAGGCTCTGTCAATCATCCGGATGGTAAAACCCGAATTAATGGAAATCATCACCATGCTAATGTTCTGATGATTAAGAAGAGAAAATTAGACTAAAACTGGAACTAAGGGGGGACATGTATAAAAACTGTCTAGGCGTAAGACTTTCTTTGTTGCCCATAGCAACCAATCAGAGCTTCCCTTTTATTTTTTCAAAGCACTATATAAAAGGAAAGCTGAGCTCTGATTGGTTGCTATGAGCAACAAAGAAAGTCTTATACCTATACAGTTTTTATACATGTGGCCTTAAATGTCTCAGGCTGTTGACAGCAAAGAAATATGCAGTGGTAGCACCATGGGTACTATTCAGAGATTAAGGGCGACATGTATGAACATTGGTGCTGACAGGCTAGTTCTAAATAGCTTTAATATTAGTGTAGAATGCGCCTGAAGGTATGAATCTGTTCTTCTGCAGGTCATAAATACAGGCGCATTGTAGTTCTACTATGACAACTCAGGCAGACCACCTTAACCTGGTCTGGCTATTCTAATTGTTATGTGCCTAGGTTTGGCATCAAACAATCATAAATGTGTCTAATTCTATGAATGTGGTGCGATACGCCTCTAGAAATCTTTTGGTGCATTACAAAGTCTCGGAGCCAGCGCGGATTGCAGCAAAGATTGGAGTGCGACTGTTCATACATCTGCAGAACAGAGCTTTTTGACAGTTTTTTGCCGCAAAGTACGCCTGAAAACTGGCGCAGCCCCTTTTATACATGTCGCCCCAAGATTATAGATATTAAGGGTTTTATCATGATATGTGTTGTAAGCAGGTGCTGGGATACTTTTACTTTTTATTACCACAAAAATGTTTGCACATGTGAAAATAATATAAATATGGTAACTTTGCTTTTTATTGGGAGGATGTCATATTGTGGCTAGTAAATTTGTTTAGCTTTTTTTCTTTAATCTGTAGATTCCTTTTAACTCAGCGCAGTTGACCCAATGTTGATAAGTAGAGTAAAAATGTATTAAAAAATGTCCTGTTGAGATCTGAATGGCTGCAGTAGGTTCCATGTTATTTGTGTAGATTGATTGGATTCTTGTCATCTGACATTCTACCCACAATTCCTTGAAACAATTTCCTTCACTGTGTAATAAAGGTTGTTGGCATTTCAAGCTCTGCACATATAAAAGAAACAAATCTGAATAAATAATGCTATGAAGAACGCACTGAAACATTGGGATCCACAAATATATCTGTATTCATAAATCATGCTTTAATGTGCCTTTACTTGATTCGAGACATATTAGCTGTATAATAAGTGGGGAATTATTTCTCGTGGGCCATTATTTTGCAGGAAAAAAATGCTTATTTGATTATTCGAGAGAGAGCTATGTTATGGTGCATCAACTATTTCACTGTGGCAATGAGAGTGGATGGGCTATAATTATGAGGAACCCAACAAGTGCTATATCATAGTAACTGCACTGACATTAGCAATATATGTGACTTTATTGCTGTTATAACCTTTAAATCAAAGTTGAGGATCTCATTTAAATTCAAAGTTGCTCACAATATACTGTGGGAATTTCTATAAACCAGTCTACGGTTTATTTTGTCTTGTCATCGTTTGTTCTGAAGTATTTTGATTATCATGGTTGTTATATTTTATAAATGTAGTATATTTCCCAGGGTTTTGTTGCAGCAGCAATGATGCAGACCTTTCAAGTCTGACATCTTATTTACTAAAAAAGTAGAAATATGAAAAGTTCTGGGACCGTTAGGTATATGGTGGTTTTCAGTTACTGATCTTCAGTTCTCCCAACAGTTTATAGTTTCAGTGTCTTCTATGTGGTAGTAATTACCTGAGTAAAATAAATGGGGTTGTCCATTAGTTTTAAAAAAATTATCTGTCATTTGGGGGACCTTAAAAAAACATTAACTGACATTTCCATGCTTATAACGTTGTGTTCATCATTCACATGATGCTTCTGCTAATCACTGGTCCCTGCAATCATGTGAGTTAACATTTATTTCTATTTTTCAGGGCCCCCAACCCTCAGATCATTCAATCAATAACCCCAATTCTAAACCCTTGACCTGCTGTGGTTCCTGGAAGACTGGAAAAAACATAATATGATCCATCCATCAGAACAGTGATATTTATTATTTTCATTATGTTAACTTAAAGGAGATGTACCAGAGGAAATATATGGCCTCATAGTTTAATAGGCCTGAAGCATGAGATTATAATTTACATCAAACCATCTCCATAAACTCTGGTTATTGTTCTAATCTCTTATTTCTAGATGAGAATTACCATCTAAATCAATGTATACATTCTGGCTTGAATAGCATCAATTATAATAGTATATGTGTAGCTATTGATAAGTGAGCCAATTTGAATTAACACAATGTTTTCCTGACAACACTGAACTCCAAAGAGTTAGAAAAGAAAGTTTAACAAAGGTTTATTACTTCAGAGCAGGTTTGTGCTCTATTTTTTAAAGAATTTACTACTGAACTAAAAAAGAAACAAAACAAAAAAAAACATTTTAAATCAGGTCATAGACTTGACTAAGATAAGGGTCATAGACTAGACTAAGGTAAGGGGATTATGGGGCCATAAATAGACTTAAGTCACATTAAGTTGCACTTCTATTGTCAACTGTGTGTATCTTGTGAACATAAGCTGCTTTGGTGGGTTTATATATGGTGTGTAATAGGCTGTCTGCCCACATCTCTTGTTGTTATCATTGGTAAAAGTTGCATTTTATCAGAGTTGCAAAAAGAGATGATTATTGGTGTTTGGGCCAGGGTTGGCACTATTTCTGAAACTATGAAGTTTGTGAACTGTTTGAGTGCTGATGCAGTGACCGGGTCTTTTGAGTGGACAATTGGCACCATTGCAAACAAGCTATATAGAAAACTGTGGAGCGCCACATGCCATTGAAGCGAGACGTGAAAATCAGCAGACCGACACTCTATAGTGGAACAGCTAAAATGAACCAGCTGTGTGTCTAAATCAACAGTTCAGCAAACCCTACTGTGTATGGGGCTACAATGCAAACGGATGTTCACTGTACCTATCCTAACAAAGTTACATCACCAGAAAAGGCTTCAATTTTCTAAGCGGTATGGAAATTGGACCTCCGCTGATGGGAAAAGGGTTGTTTTTGCCAATAATTCACATTTTCTGCTTCATAGTACAGATGGACATTGATATATCAGGCGAGTAACATCCGAGAATAAACACCCTGCAGGATATTGCTGAAAGAAAACAAGCTGGAAGTGGCACAGTTGTAGTATGAAGAATATTGGCATAAAAATATTTACATAAAAATAACATATCTCAAAAAATGCAAAAGTATTAGTAGAATAAGTAAGCAAAAGGAACGGCTATAGCATTCAAACCCATGTGTAATAAAGACATTGAAAATGTGCCTGATCAGGAAGGGGGATAAATGACTCATCAGGAACTGGTCAATGGTGTGGCGCAACATGTTAAAGCAAATCTGTCGCCAATATTTTTTTTTTTTTTTTCGTATTCAAAAGAAGTTTATTTTAAGATAAAAACAAACAAGGAAAAGCACAGAGCTTATAACAGCAGCGAATGACAAATCTTCAAGTCAACAGTACAGATGTTTGCAAAGTGCAAGCTACCAGAATGGGTACAAAATGTAGAAAGAAATGTACATTAACGAGTCATAGCATGCAGTCCAATAAGAGAATATAGCTGAAGACTACAATGAGAGTGAAAACAACTCAGTAATTATGCGAGCTATTTACCAGATGCAAACAAAAAGGCATACTCTGTGTAAAAAAGAAAAGAGTAACCATAAACAATTTTAAAGAATTAGAAGAGTTGGCAAGGGGAACTCAGGGGAGTCAAAGTGCAAATACTTCCTTCAGTAAAAGGAGATAAGGTCAAAGGGAGCAAAAGAATGCTCACCTAGGGTGCCAGAGGGGTGGGCATGTCGCCTAAAGACAGAGGGCAAAAATTTTCATAATGCACAAGGTCCAGTAAAGTTAACATTCAGGACGCCTAGGGGGCATGCTTTACATAAAAGTAGAGTACGCCGGAGAGGTTGTAAACTCTAACCAAGCTTTCCAAGTTTGGAGGTGTTTAATTGACAACTGCTTGTCATCTGCCCTGATTCCTCCATGCGCTGTATATGGAAGAGTTCCTTGAACCAGTCACTGATAGAGGGGACAGAGGTGGAGTGCCACATTCGGGGAATCAATGCCTTTGCTGCGATTAGCATGAAGACAATAAGACCACCCCTGGTAGTAGGGGCCGACTGTGGGATCATTAATAGTAGCAACACCTTTGGATCATTTGTGAGAAGTGTCCCTGTGATAAGGTGAATGAGATCAATGATCTTATCCCAAAAGGGTTGTAAAAGTGGGCATTCCCACCAAATGTGGGTCATAGATCCGACAGCCGACCCGCACCTCCAGCAACTATGTGAAACTGTAGGGTAGATCTTAAAAATTGCGAAGCAACCTTAAAATTGAGTTCCTGCAATTTACATGAGAGTATAGATTGATAGGACAGGGCGTATGATTGAGACCATTCCTCCTCCGTTATGGGTCTTCCCAACTCCCTGACCCAACCTTCCTGATATGCAGGAGCGCCCTGTGACGTCGATTGAATAATCAAGCCATAGATGCGGGATATCAGGTGTGAAGATGGAGTCTGTGCTACACACATGGATTCGAACGGAGTCAAAGGCCTGTGTAAATTCAGGGCCACTCTATTTACCTGGTGATAATGGGAGACCCTCATGTAATTTAACCAGGAGTGAGATGGAGGTCCCATGAGATGCTTAACTTCCGAAAAAGGGCGGAGGCGCTTATCAGACAGAAGGTCTCGGAATACAAGTGTCTCCTGGACGCTGGAGCTACTCCTACTAGCTGAGAGCCCAAGCCCTGGGTTACCACGTACCGGGGTCAGGGGACCACCCCGCCAAGATTTTTTTTTAACTTATTAAATCAAGCCCTGATACATATTCTTTTCTTCATAGCCATTTTTATTTTCTGATTGTAGATTTCTCAATTTAGTCATCTATATATGATTGTGGGGACAGCATTCTTGCTTACACTTCTTTTAACAGCAGTCAGAGAGATACTTTACAGAAGCTTCATGCACATAGGAGCCTTAATACTGACTCAATCCCATTGACTTCTATAGAAGAGTTTTCTAGGCATGCTCTGTGACCTAGGAAGAAGTCAGTGTGCAGGAAGGGGGAAAGGGTGAACTGTGACACCTCTCCTGTGGTGACTGGTGGATGCTGTGTTAGCTGAACACATAGCTGTCTCCTTTCAGTTTGACCCTGCTTGTGCTAATAATGAGCAGACTACTGAAAATCTCTCTGTACAGAACAGGAAATGTCAAACTATTATTAGGTTTAATGGTCAAAGTGAAAACTGCAGAACTTTTTTTTTATAAATTTCTATTTTTTAAAAATTATTGGAAGTAATCTGGAAAATTAAATAGAAAACATAACCAAAAATTCATAAAAATGGGTTTAACATAAAAACGAGTTAAACATTAAGTAATTTTTTGATGACACATTCTCTTTAATGTACGGGGGAGATTCTTTTTGAGGGATGCGCTAAAAAAAACGCAAATATCTTGGTAACAGGTGTCACGGGACAACTTCATAGGCCTTCTATATTTTGATGACTCATAAGAACTGTTTAGAAAATACAAGAATGTCCTACATATTATTAGGCAATTGGTTTTAAACTCATAGGTGATGCATAAGTATTCCAATAACTTTCAAAACAATGATTATCAATCCAACCAATACCATGCTGATCTTCAGTGACCAATGTACATTTAGAAAATGCATTCTAAGATACTAGTCTTGGGCAATTAGAAAGCTTACCTTCTTTTCTCCTTAAGTCCTCCTTATGTATGTCAATGGGTATAAAGCTTGGAAACCACTTAAAGGTGATGACGTGTATGGAATGTATGTTGCTTCAGAGAATTAATATATTCATAAAAGTGCTTTCCATCAACAAGAAATGCGTGATGTGCCTACTGTGAGCCCTGGTGAGCAACCCATATATACAGAGAGTGAACATTTTAGAGAATTGTACAAGAACCCTACAGAACTGTGCAATACTACATTGTAAAATTCTGCGGAATTTGTTGGTGCTATATAAATATTGTTATTATTAATTTCCTTTTATAGTTTTTATTGAGCATTAACACCCAGAAATGTTATAATGTTGTTTTATGATGCTAACCAATGCCTCTGTTTTCATGAGTTGCCATATTGTGATACTAAAATTTAATCTTAATTGCTTCGGTCACGTGCAGTTAAGCTACATGGTGCTGAAGAATTTTAGCCTCATTTACTATACTTTTAACTGGAAGTATCAGGGACTAGCATAGGTATAAACTGATGCTGGTGGAACAATATGTGCCTAACAAGAGTAATAAAACTGTATGAAAATGTGGGCTGCTTGGAAAGCATGCTTGAAAAAGAGGAATCACTCCTCGAAACGTTGCAGGTGTGCTTCCGTCGGTCAGTTGCTGCCCTCACTTGGAGACTAGCAGTGGAAGCTGCATATCAGTCTAATGACGTGGTGGACTTATCGTACATGCAAACATGTTGTTCTACTAACTACAAGTATCTCCTATTTTTGTGCTGGCTATTTTGGCTCTTTCATGATACTGTTGGAATAAAATGAGAAGTTTTAAATGTTAATCAGCCTGCCATTGTTTGGATGAATATATGTATGAGGAGCGTGGAGGAAGCCCTATAGGCAGACTGATTCTAATTTCTATACATTAAAAATATACCGTCTTTTTCCTGAAAATATACTGCTTGGAAACTACCACTTGTGCACCTGAGAGAACTGTAGTGTGGGTTCTATATTGCAGAGATACTCCTACTGATAAAACAACTGGTCAGAAAGTCTCTAGAGCAAAGTTGATCGACAGACACTGTGCGGTGAGTTGTGGAGTGTGCCTGTCATGGAACAGTAAAGTAAGCAGACAGCATAACGGGACATCTGAGGCCAGTGATTGAGCTGTGCCAAGACAATACAAAGACTGATTAGTATCAGGTCCTCAAGCTGTTAAGAGAAAGAGACTGAATGACACTATACCCTTTCTGATATCATCTACCAAGATTGTGCACCACTGTGCCCAAGTTCAGAGGACAGAGAGTAAAATGAGTGACTGTCACAACATAACCACCAGTGCCAACTGTTATATTGAAACCCGTGCCTCTAGGTGAGGACCGCTAAGTACCTCTACCTACAAAACTTTTGGAGACTTATCTGATTAAAGCATTATTGTTAGGATTGCATCTATTAAATAATTGCAGTGCCATCTCCTCAGCAAGGTGGTCACTACTAGCCCTTTGCTGCTACACCATCAACCTGTAGATGTTTACTATCCCACTTTGCTTGGCCCCTCTTACATTTGTATTCTGAGTCTGGGAAAATACATACTGAAGAGTGGTCTGTGCTGGTGATAAAACGGTAACATTGTTAATATAAGGGCTTGTTCACACAGAGTTTTCACTCCATGTTACAAGCGCATTTTAGATCCGTCTCAGGGACCTACAGGACGGACCCAGAGACGGATCTAAACAATTAGCAGTGAGTTTATCACTGCCGGGCTATGAGGAAGACGCATCGACGTTCACATGAGAGATCACTGCTGCGTGTTTTCATAGCGCAGCTCGGGTCCATCTTTGAAATAATTTACATGCTTTAGCAGTCAAAGTAGCTGTTCTGGGGTCCAGAGGTTGAGGGGCCCATTCAAGTGAAAGAACATATCACAGTACCTTTTTGTAGGGAATAACAAGTTGGTTGCTGTCTGGTATTTTGCACTACTTTATGGGTTCTATCACACGTAGCACTATGATCTGTACCTTTAATTAATGCTACTTATGCACCATTTTTTATTTCCTGTCATTAGGTGATGAGGGCCCATTTCAATTTGCTCTACTGTCCCCATTATATAATACGATGAAATGTTTAAAATTGCATTACAACTTTTTCTGTTTATACAGTAGCTTATTTTGACTGGCATTTTTCACCACAGTTTTTTTCAGCTATATTTGTACCTCGCAATTTATAAAAGATTAAGTAACACATTTCATTGCCAGTGCAGTTTTCTATCCCAGATTCTTCTTAGATAACTGCTTAACAGAAGCTGTAGATGCTTATAATCCACATTTATGTAAACAACAGCTGAAAATATATATATGAGTTTCAGTATTACATCTCCAGGTGGAAGATTTGCCAAATGTGATATCAACCATTCTCATTATTTAATCAAATATGCACAAAACTCTGCCAACATCATTGGAAAATCAAATTAATCCAAAAGAGCAAGTTTTTTTTTTCTTTTTGCATATCAATTTTATTTTCTTAAAAACTGCTATGCACAAGTCACAAATGAGTAGGACTTAATTGAAAAATAAATTAGCAATCAGAGTTCATTATCTACTCCATCTTTCAGCCGAAAGCACTTCAACAATCCAAACTCGCGTTTTAATGTTTAACTCCTATTGCTGACATTGCTCCATGAGTCAGTGCTGAAGCCAATGGTGGAAAAGTCAGACAAACACACAAATATGTCAATGTGATTGGCCAAAAAGTCAATAGAAAATGCCAACTTAATTTGGAAGATTGAAAAATTTAACTATGTGAGGGTGTTTTCACATGGTGCGGTCTTTCTTTTACTGTACTGCACTCGAGTGAATACTTATTAACAAAAAGCTTTTATTAACAGCAAGCTTCTTTCAATTTTCTAAATTGATTAGAAAGGTGTGTCAAGTGAGTAATCAATTATTGTGGTTATAGTCCACAGGACATTAAGCATGATAATTGAGTTCTCACTTACAGCACCTTTCTTAATAATTTAGGAAATTGAAAGGAGCTGGTAGTTAATATAAGCACTTTCAGTACAGTGCAATACTGCAAAAGAAAAACCGCACCAGAATTGAGACAAAACTGTACTGCATGAAAGCACCCTAGGAGGAGAAGGTTTGTATTAAACCTCAATGGCAAATCAACTGTCTGTGGTAGATTGGACATCCAGTTGGACATCCAGAACAATATGTGATGCATATGACTAACTGATTCAGCAGTACTAGTGAATAGATTTCCGTTAAGATTTCCAATACTGAACATTCAGTTTTTCCTTACCGAAAAGAAAGTCTGATGTAAGAGCTTGTGTACATGGTCATAGTATAGTTAAATCAAGCTTGAAATTTTAGAGAGTGTTAGGGCTCGTCCCCATGTTAGAGGAAAAATACCGGTCAGTTTATCCGAACGGTATTTGTCCTGTTTTAGTCCAGTTTCCACAGCTGCCGGGGACGGCTTTTCTCCGCGGTTAGTGGAGAAAAGCCCTCCCCCTTCACATTGAGATGTTCATAAACCGTCCAAAAACCGGACAGAAGAATGAACACGCACAACGTTTTTCAGGCGGGCGGAAAACCTGTGCAGTGGGGACTGCTGCACAGGTTTTCCATAGCGGCCCAGTGTGTTAGTTTGTGGCCGGTTTTTAAAACCACCTGAAAAACCGTCCGCAAACTGGTGCCATGGGGACATGCCCTTACACTGAAGTCTATTTGGCCCTTAGGGTGCTTTCACACAATGTAGTTTTGGTGCATTTTTTTACAGAAATGTACAGCAATGCACATCAGTGCATTTTTGAAAAAAAAAAAAAAAAAAAAAACACACCAAGAACACATTGTGTGAAAGCATCCCAATGTACCTTCATGCCTTTAATTATTTTACAGAGGTATACACAGGTTTTTTTCTAAGAAAGCCAATGTTCAAATAACAGAAAACACACCGTGGTATCACAGCACAATGTTTTTTTCAATGCCTTTCAATACTCTCTGCTTTGAGATAAGTACAAATAATGCAAAAACCATGATATTATGGTCAAGCTATTGTAGCTATTTCTACATCCATAGATAGAGGTGCGATATGTAGACCATGTGCTGTCATAAAAACTCCATGAATAAAGCCTACATAAGATAATCTTAAACACATCTTTTGGGATGTCCATAAGAAAGACATAGCTGTTATCTTCTATATATAGAGGAGCAATAAGTAGACTGTGTGTTGTCATATAAACTCTATGAATTAAGCCTACATAAGATAATTTTAAACAAATCTTTTGGGTTGTCGATAAGAAAGATACAGCTGATACAGTATCTTCCACGAAAGGCACCAGACCCAACCACTTGGTGTATGTGGCACTGAAGCTTATCTAATAATAATAATAATCTTTATTTATATAGCGACAACATATTCCACAGCACTTTACAATTCGGAGGGTATAGGTACAGACAAAAAGACATACATTACACAATGAAAAGTTACTTACAGATGAGACACATGTATGAAATGGTTTTGGTCTAAAACTCCCTTTTTTCCCCATAGGTTTCTAGGGGAAAAAAAGTGAGTTTTAGACCAAAACCGTTTCATACATGTGGCCCAAGGTGTGAGGGCCCTGCTTGCAAGAGCTTACAATCTATTAGGGTGTAGGGTGAGAAGAAGGGTAAGAAGTGCTAGGTTTACAATGGTCCAGCCATGTTACATAAATATGGGGTGCTTTATATAGAATTCGGATGAACCTGCCATCCTGACAGTACATCTATATACAGATAAGTGCTGAATTGAAGAGAGTGACAGAAATGTGTGCATTAGAGAGTGGGGCGGGGGTAGCAATTAGGGATTCTGGTAGGCCAGACTGTGAAAATGTTTTCTCAGGGCCCTCTTAAACTATGAGGGTTGTGAGTTTGCCTGATCGCTCGTGGTAGCATGTCCCACAGAACTGGTGCCACACGTGAAAAATCTTGGAGGTGGGCATGGGAGGTTCGGATGACTGAGGAATGTAGTCTAAGATCATCCGCCAAGTGGAGAGATCGGTGCATTTACTTCAAGAAAACTGAGCTGTAATACCAGACTCAACCTATAGGCAAATGCAGTGCTCGGTTTTGAAGATGTTTCACTCACAGTGAAAAACTCCTTTAAAGGAGTCAAAATCAATGTATGAATCTAAGGTTTTCAGATTCAGCTAATAAAGTGAAACAACTCATATTTCCCAGGTCTCTGCCTGCCTCATCCTTACTCAAGGGCCCCAGAATCCTTGCAATTAATACATTTTATAGGTACAATTCATTTGCTACTAAAAGACGGCTATAGGATGGAAAGACCAAGTTTGGCCGCATTCCTTATTCCAGTGGATAGCAAGACCATCCCTTTACCAGCTCTCTCTATCACAGCCATTCCCTACATGTTCCACCCCACCCTACAAGTCCACTTGGATAACAGTTAACCCCTTCTTATCCTTCAAACTGCACATCCAAACCCTTGCCACCTTCTACCACCTTCACCTCAAAAATATTTCTCAAATCCATTATTTTCTTAACTTTGACTATACAAAAATGCTGGCTCATGTATTTGGGATCTTCCATCTAGACTATTGCTACATCTTTACCTGTACATTTCCATCTAAAATTGTTGTTCCCCTTCAATGTATGCTCACCTCAGCACCCCTCACTACTCTTCTAGCTACTCTTCTGCCCCTCTTCTCTGCCAGTTCCCTCACAGGCTACCCTTTGACTATTGACTTCAGTTTATGTTATTAACTATAACTCACAAGGCTCTCCATCATATATCCCCACAAACTCGCATACATGCAAACAGGACCTTTCTCTCTGCTATTCTCTTGTCTCACACAAGCACATACAAGATCATACCCCCCAACTCTTAGAGCTTGCAAAGAGGGACACCTCAATCCGTGCCTCCAACCACACCAAACAATTGACGACACACGAGGACACACCTCAAACCATGCCCCACATAAAAGAATCATGCCCAGTCCCCTCCAGTTGACCACAGCCAACACAACAGAGGTGTTACTTGGTCTAAAATATGCATTTCTATAAAGTAATGTTTTGTATATACAGAAATCCATACATATAGCTGTAAGACAATGTTCTATAGATAATACTTCTATATAATGGTTGTACAGTGACCACATAACAGGGAGCAAAATATCACTGTACGGTTACTGACAAAACAAAGACCAATATTATTATACCACTATACAAAGATCAAATAATACCACAATACCATGACCACACATCACCACCACACAGGACAACATGTGTGATTTTTGGCGCTCAGGCGCCAATTTTATTGCATGCACTAGTAATGTAGAATGTGCCTGAATCTATGAACCTGTTCTACTTTGGGTCATAAATTTAGCGCTTTCTAGCTACAAAGCGACAATTCAGACTCATGTAAACCACTTTTAAATTGGTCTACCCCTTCCAGCAGTAAGGCGCCTGGTTTTGCCATACTAAAGCCATAAATGTGTAGAATACTACGGTTGTAGTGCGACACTACAGTACTACGGTTGTAGTGCCTCCAGAACGCACCCTGATCTCAGGTGCATTAAAAAGTGCAGTGGGCGCTTTATGATGCGTTTAGTTTTGAAGTGTGCCTGCTCATACATCGAGCAAACAGGGCTGCACCAATTTTTGGGCTAAACGGATGCCAGACAACTGGTGCAGCCCTCTACATACATTTTGCCAATAGTGTCTGAATAATACCAACACATCATGACCATATTTCACCACCACATAGTGACTGAATAATATGACAAGATCATGACCACATATCACCACTTTATAGTCACTAAATAATACCACAAAGCCATGACCATAAATCACCACATATTGGCTGAATAATACTGCAAGATCATGACCACAAATCACCACCTTTAAGTGACTAAATAATACCACCACATCATGACCACATATTCCTACTTCCTATTGGCTGAAAAATATCACAACATCATGACCACATATCACCACCACATAATGACTAAATAATACCACAACTCCTTGACCACATATCACCACCACATAGTGACTGAATAAAACCACTGCACTATGACAAAATAACACCACTGCATAGTGACTGAATAATACAACCACATCATGAAAACATATCACCATCACATAGTGACTGAATAATACAGCCACATATCACCACCACATAATGATTGAATAATACCACCATACTGTTCCTGAAAATAAACCCTACCCTACTGACCTTATCCCTGACATATAGTGACAGTATAGTGGTACATACCAGTTGTACACAGGCATTCTGCAGACATATATTCCTCCTATACAGTGATCATATATGGGTACTTAAAAGTTTTACACAGGCTCCGCAGACATACAGTGTATATCCGCCATACTATGACCATATAGGGGTATTTACCATTTGTACACAGGATCTGCAGACATACTGTATATTACCATCATACAGTGACCATATGGTGGTAGATACCAGTGGTACACAGAAACTCTGCAGACATATAAGTGATTACAATGTAGTTACATTTAGTGATTCAAAAGTGACTTTTCTGATGGGAGTCGTTCTGTTTTCCTTTCTCCGATTATTCCAGACTGTCATGTTGACTTCTCCTGGCCATGACTCATCCCTGCAGAGTACACCACACAAGCATCTTAGACTCTTTACTTTTTCAGCATCTCCCTAACTGTTCCGATCTCTGTACAAACTCCCCATTAGGTGATAGGTGGAGTGGGGGGGGGGGGGGGAGTTTATGGGGTGACAGACGGTGTTCAGTGTTAGGTGAGTTTTGTATTTGGTGTTGGCACTAGGCATACACATACAATTTCCTGGGGGTAGACAAAGGACCAATCCTTTGGAAATTGTGGTACGACTGTGAACTGCACTCACTCCCCCAGAGGATCAGTTCAGGCCATGATCTTCAGGGGTGCAGGGAATGGAGTTTAATTGGATTTGTTGGACTATGTGGGACTAGTGTGTATCTATTTATTTTATAAAATGGACAACAAGGGCTGGTGTCGAGGAGCTTTTATTTAACTAAATAGTTATTTCTTCTTTTGTTTTTATTTTTATTTTTTTACTTATTTTATTCAAGTGTTTGTAATGGAGATATCAGACAGCCTCCATTGCTAACACTGAAAAAAGAACACAGAACAAACAGAAAAAAAAAACAATTTATTTAAATAAACATTTCCTAACACCAGCCCTCGTTGACCATTTAATGAAAGAAATAGATGCAGCGCTGGTCCAACATAGTCCAACAAATCTGTTGTAATCCAAAAGGGCAACCTGTTAAAAAATAACACAGAAACCATATAGGTGAGACATCTCTTGGCTTTCCTGGTCACTGAAAAGTCTTTCCAACACCTGCGAAAGCTGGGAGACATCCCCGACCCAGGCACCCAGAGCAGCTGTGGACGATGAGGCATCATTGCCATTTCACCAATCCACCAGTATTGGGAAGGACCCTATTGTGGGTCGCTTGTGCATCATTGCACATATCTATTTTTCACCCCCTGATTGGACTGTGGATGGGGGGAAACGCATCGGGATATGGCAGCTGTTTTGAATCATGAATAGAAAAGTCCGATTTGTTATATTGCATACTTTTTTGAGGCTATTTCTAATTTTTTGGAGTTAGGGATAAATATAGGGGGAGCCATCAGTTTATGGGGACGTCCTTTTTGGGGCAAACACTCCATTTTTTCAGGAAGGTACTATTTAGGGAGAGTTTAGGATTTTGATGATATATTATCTTTTCCCTTTTTTGGAAATAAAGAGGAACTCATGGAAGGTCATATCTGGATCAACAAATCGTGAGTAAAAGAAAGATATTCCTAACTACCTGACTGTATGGGAGATATATATTGTGAAGGGATTGGTGTTTTTGTATTTTGAGATATTTTACTAATGAAAATTTTTAAAAGATTTAAATTAAAAGTTATTTTTCAGTGGGGCCCTGTTGGTAGTTTGTTTTGTGATTTTTGTTTGACTTTGGCCTTTTTCCCCCTGCTGGGCGTCAGCAGAGTCTGTGAATTTTGGAGGATGAGGCATCACCCAGCTTTCCTGGATAATGGACAGTTTATTCCTTGGGTGTAGCTAGATGAAATCCCCCACAACAGGCTCCCAGAAAAGCTGAATGCTTGCCGTGGGGGGATATGGCGCCACTCTGCTTTTACAGAAGCTGAATAACCTGTCCAGCACCTGGGAAAGCTGGGTGACATCCCATCCTACAGCAGGCAACCAGAAAAGCAGGATGAAGCATAGCAGGGCAGGGAGGAAGTGATCCCTGGGATATACATCCATGTGCCCGAGACCTCAATTCCGCCCGTGGAATCTGGGACTGTCCTACAGGATCCTGGATAGTTGGGAGGTATGGTCACAGTGCGTGAAGATATTGGCGGGATGGGTCAGAGTGGGGGGGGGCACTGACTGAAGGAGTTAGAGGGGTCAGTGACTGAAGGGGTTAGAGGGGAAGACAGTAACTGGAGGAATCAGATGGGAGGAGACAGTGACTGGAGGAGTCAGAGGGGGAGGACAATGACTGGACGGGTCATCGGGGTTAGACAGTGACTTGGTGGATTAAAAGGAGGGAGGTAGTGAGGTAGTGTGGGTGAGAGAGGGGATGAGACTGATTGGAGGGATCAGAGGGGAGATAGTGACGAGGGGTGGAGAGAAACAGTGACTGGGGGGGGCGAAAGGGGCAGAGACAGTGATTGGAGGGGTAAGAGGGAGGAGACAGTGACTGAGGGGTTGAGCGGGGAAACAATGACTGGAGGGGTGCGGGAGGGACCCAGTGGCTGGAGGGGGCAGAGGGAAGAGACTGAATGGGGGGCTGCGAGTGGGGGAGACAGTGACTGGAGAGCTCAGAGGGGAGACAGTGACTGGAGGGTTGAAGGGGGTGACAGTGACTGGTGGGATCAGAATGGGGAGACAGTGACTGGTGGGGTCAGGGTGGGAGACAGTAACTGGAGGGGTCGAAGGCATGGGGTGTCAGATTGATGGGGAGAGACAGTGTGTGGGGGGACAGTGATTGGTGGGTTGGGGGAGACAGTGACTATAGAGGTCAAAGGGGGTGAGATAGTGACTCGAGAGTTCAGAAGGGAGGCAGTGACTGCAGGGGTCAGGGGAAAAAAGTCAGTTTACTGGGTGGGTCAGAGGGGTAAAAAAAAAATTTTTGGGGGGGGGGGTGAGGGGAAAAGAGTGACTTGGGAAGTCAGTGGGTGAGGAAAAAGGGGGGGGCAGAGTGGGGGTAAAAAGAGTGCCCGGGGGGGGACAGAGACTGAGGCAGTGAGAGGGGGGCCACAGTGAAGGGTTGAATGGGTGACAGTGACTGGTGGGAAACAGGGGGGGGGAGACCCTGTGGGGGTGGAAAGGGGTCAGGGGGGGAGACCCGTGATGCAGGGGTCGGGGGAAAGGTTTGTGTGGTTTGGAGGGCAGGGGGGGGAGGCCCCGTGATGGGGGGGGGCAGGGACTAAAAGTGAAAGGGGGGGAGGGAAACTTGACTGGGAGGGTGAGAGGGGGGGATACAGTTTACTGGAAAAGGTTGGGGGCAGTTATTTGGGGGGGGGCGAGGAGGGGAGACCGTGAAGTGGGTGGGTTTTTTAGGGGGTTTTCACAGTGAGTGGTGGGGTTTTGGGTTTGAGGGGGGGAGAAAAGTGACTGGGGGGGTTTAGGGGGGGTGAAACAGGGGGATGGAGAGTTTGAGGGGGGAAAAGTGGCTGAAGGGGTGAAAGGGGGTGACAGGACTTGTGTGAAACAGGGGTGAGGAGAAAAAGGGGAAAGGGGGGTCGGGGGGGGGGACAGTGACTGGAGGGTTAGGGGGTTTGAACCCGTGAATGAAGGGGTCAGTGGGGAAGAGACAAGGCCGGGGGGGGGGGAGGGGACAACAGTGCTAGGAGGTCAGTGAAATGGGGGCCCAAAGGGGGGGTTCCCGAATGAAGGGGAGGGGACAGAGTGTGGGTGGGAAGTGGGCTGGGGCGTGAGGGGGTAGGGGGTGAATGGGGGGTTGAAGGGGGGGACCCGTTTATGGTGGGGGTCAGGAGGGGAGCAGTGCCCGAGGTTTCAGGGGTTTGGGGACAGTGACCCGGGGGGAGTAAAGGGGGGAGGCAGTGGGCTTGGGGGGTGAGTGACTAGCACAGGGGGGGGGAAAGAAGGGGGGGGGTTTGGAAAGGGGGAGACAGTGACTGGAGAAGTGAGGCAATGAAGGGAGGGTCAGAGGGGGGGGAAAACGTGGTGGGGGGTTTTGAGAGGGTAAAACAAATGAGTGGGTTTTTTTAGAGGGGGAGCAGAAAAGGGTGGAGGGGGTGGAGGAGGTGAGACAGTGACTGTAGAGCTCAGAGGGGAGACAGTGACTGTAGGGGTCCGAGGGCACGAGACCGTGACTGGAGGGGCCGAGGGAATACAGCGCCTAGGGGGTCAATGAATAGGCGGCAACAGAGGGTCAGATTGCGGGGGAGAGACAGTGTGTGGGGGTTACGTGAATTTGGGGGGTGGGGAAAACAGTGGGCTGGAGGGCCCCAAAAAGGGGGTGAGGGCAGTGACTCGAGAGTTTGGGGGGGGAGGGCCCGTGAATGGAGGGGTCAGAGGGAAAAAGAAGTGACCCGGGGAAAAGGGGGCAATTTAATAGGAGGGGAAAAAGGGAGGGAAAATTGAAGGGGGAGAACAGTGTTTTGGGGGTTTCAGTGAATTTGGGGGGTTTGGGGGGGGGACAGTGATGGGGGGGCTCAAAGAGGGTGAGACTTTTCTGGAGGGGTTCCGGGGGGGGACAGTGACTGGGGGGGTTTAAAGGGGGATTGGGGGAGGTGACTGGTGGGGTCAAAAGGGGGGGAGATTTACCCGGGGGGTTCAGAGGGGGAGAGGGCAATGATGGGGGGTCGGGGAGAAAACAGTGATAGGGGGGCAGTAACTGGGGCAACAAGAGGGTTGAGGGGAGAGGGGAAAAATGTGTGGGTGGGATAGTGGGGCTGGGACAGTGAGGGGGGGAGCAGTGGGCTGGAGGGGTTTAAGGGGGTGAACGTGGGCTGGGTTTGGAAACAGGAGGGGGGGACAGTGAATGGGGGGCAATGACTGTGTGCAAGGGGAGGTTTAGAGTGGGGGGGGGAGGCAGTTGGGGGTGGGGGGGACGGTGAATGGGGGTTCAGGGGGGGAGACAAAGATAAAAGGGTTTTTGAGGGAGTTTAGACAGTGATGGGGGGTCAGAGGGGAAACAGTGACTGGGTAGGTCAGTGACTGCCGCGCAAGAGTCAGAATGAGGGGGAGAGACAGTGTGTGGGGGGACAGTGAAAGGGGGGGAAACAGAAATGAGGGGGGAAGTTTTTTGGAGCTTTAGGGAAATGAAAACTGCTGCATATCCTTTTACAAAACAGCAGCTTTAGAATCTCCCTCGCTTCCCCTTTTGGACAGGGGGGGATTTCAAATTTCATTACTGGGTGTTTGGACCTTTGGGTTTTTTTATTGGAACTCCCCATGAGTTTGTTTGAGGGGATTGCGTTGGGCCCCATGACATCGGTCGATGGGTTTGATAGTCGACCTTTTTCGACAAGATAGTCCCATAGTGGGGCAGTCGATTTTGAGCGAGACCATTTAAAATCTTTGGGAAGGGGCAACAACACCTTTATTCTTACACCCAAAAAAGGGGTGGAAGGGAAACTGGAAAACAACATCAAACAGTCAAATGGATACGGTACATCTTAGGGGAAACACACTTAGGTTAAAAAAAGCCACAGAAAAAAAAACACACAAAAAATTCACTTTCCCCGTCTTGAACCACGCTGACCCTTTAAAAACCCGCATTTACCCACAAATTATTAAAAAGTGCCAAAAAAGGCAGTATTTATTTGAACCATTTAAAATTTTTCTTGAACTGGACATTGGGAAAATCCCTGTCCTGGAAGGGAGCCTGAGCCCCCCCAAAACCCGCATGGGCCCCCCGATTTTAAAAAAATGCCGGAAAAAAAGGGGTTTTTTTCAACCACCCTTTTTTGTTTCATGGACATTGGGGCTTAACTGTCCTGGGCCCCCCCAGCAT
>JAODAL010044210.1:0-33098 GCA_025379985.1 Phyllomedusa bahiana
TGGTTTCATATGTGACCTGTAGAACATATTCCCATTGAAAACAATGGGACAATATGGTGCTTTGTGCTTCAGACACAAATTTCAAATCAGTGTTGCGGGTATGTTCACACAACTTATTTGCGGGCATACTTTGGGGTAATTCCGCTGCAAGGCCCGAAGTACCCCCTGCAAATTTACAGTAATATCATAGCAATCACCAAGGGCCACATGAAACTGTCTAAATATAAAGGTTTCTTTTTTTGTCCATAAAAACTACTCAGATTTCCCCTTTAAATTTTTTCCCAGACCCACTATATCAAATGGGAGCTTGATTGGGTTTTGTTATGGGCGACCAAAGCGAGTTGTAGATCTATACAGTTTTCATGTGGCCCTTAGTGCTCTAATTTCACAGCATATTCCTGGTGCTTACTGTGGGAAAGTTAAGTTGAATGTGGGCCTGGCTGGAGCGTATTGTGCGAAGTAAGCGCTGGCCAGTGCGTACTTTAAAACAGCAGGCGTACAGGGCCATGTAACTGTGTGTGACGCTATACGCTGTGTGAACTCGGTCTGTTAATTATTTACATGTTTTACTAACAGTGTCAGCGCCAGAACAGCGCTGTTTCCTCGTCAGCAATTCCGTGATTGTAAGCAAAATTTCCCGACAAGGAAATGACGCTGGATGTTCCTGTGGGTGGTTGTGTTGGAGGGGGAGCCCGGTGCACAGCTCTGCCCGGAGGCCCATAATGCTGTTAAGACGGCCCTGTGTGTGGAGACCTATACGCCCCAAGTTGCTCCACAAAAAACTCATGGGAAATGAGCTAGGATTCTGCAGTGCCATCTATTGGTTGCAGTGTTCCTCCAGTCAAAGCTGACTCATTGAGCCTTGCAACATGACTGGGAATGAAGCCAAACCCGATACTCATCTGCAGACACATTTTTGGTAGGTTTCCGCCTCATCAGTGCAAAGTAGAATGAGGATTGGTTAGAAGAGAGGCTTTAAGGATAGCTCAGAAGGGGTAACGTTCCTTACTAGGGAGAGGCACCAAGTAGAATGTGGATTGGTTAGGTGAGAGGCTTTAGGGGTAACGTTCCTTTTTAGGGAGAGGCACCATGTAGGTGTATTTAGACCTATACGCCCTAAGTCGCTCCACTGAAATAAAACAAAAATGTTCTAAAAAACTCATGGGATATGAGCTAGGACTCTGCAGCAACATCTATGGGATGCAGCGTTCCTCAAGTCACAGCCGACTCAATGAGTCTTGCAGTATGACTGGGAGTAAAGCCAAACCAGATACTCATCTGCAGACAACTTTTTTTCTGGGGGGTGTTTGCCCTTCATCAGTGCAAAGTAGAATGTTGGTTGGTTAGAGGAGAGGCTTTAGGGAAAGTTCAGAAGGGGTAATGTTCGTTATTAGGGAGAGGCGCCAAGTAGAATGTGGATTGGTTAGGTGAGAGGCTTTAGGGGCAGCTCAGAAGGGGTAACGTTCCTTATTAGGGAGAGGCACCATGTAGGTGTGTGGAGACCTATACGCCTAAGTCGCTCCACAGAAATTTAAATATATTCTAAAAAACTCATGGGATATGAGCTAGGATTCTGCAGTGCCATCTATTGGCTGCAGTGTTCGTCCAGTCATAGCTGACTTAATGAGCCTTGCAACATGACTGGGAACAAAGGCAAACATGATACTCATATGCAGACAGCTTTTTGGAAGGTTTGCTCCTCATCAATGCAAAGTAGAATGCCGATTGGTTAGGTGAGAGGCTTTAGGGGTAACGTTCCTTACTAGGGAGAGGCACCATGTAGGTGTGTGGAGATCTATAAGCCCTAAGTTGCTCCACTGAAATTTAAACACATTCTAAGAAACTCATGGAAAATGAGTTAGGACTCTACAGTGTCATCTATTGGCTTCAGCGTTCCTCCAGTCACAATGGACTCATTTAGCCTTGCAATATGACTGGGAATAAAGGCAAATCATATACTCACTTGCAGACATCTTTTTTGGGGTGTTTGCTCCTCATCTGTGCAAAGTAGAATGCGGATTGGTTAGGTGAGAGGCTTTAGGGGTAGCTCAGAAGGGGTAACGTTCCTCATTAGGGAGAGACACCATGTAGGTGTGTGGAGACCTATATGCCCTATGTTTCTCCACTGAAATTTAAACATTCTAAAAAACTCATGGGAAATGAGCTAGGACTCTGCAGCGCCATCTACTGGCTGCGGCATTCCTTCAGTCACAGCGGACTCAGCTTTGCAATATGACTGGGAATGAAGCCAAACCAAATACTCATCTGCGGACAGCTTCCCTTTTTTTTGGGGGGAAGGGAGGATTGATGGTCATTAGTGCAAAGTAGAATGCTGGTAGGTGAGGGGAGAGGCTTTAGGGGTAGCTCAAAATGGGTAACATTCCTCAGAGAGCGCTACTATATACTATAATTACACCTACGCTGCAAATGAAGCCTTAAGAGCCTGATATCCACCAGTCTTCACTTTGCACCATGTTATGTGTGTTAGATGGGGATCAGCTGTCGAGGAGTTCACAAACCTCTATGAAAAATGAAAGAGATTCCTATCCCTCAGAGGGTTGGGAAAAGTTCCGGCAAAGGTGAGGCTTTATTTACAGTGGATGGGTTTTTGGGTCACTCTTTTCCACTGCACTAATTTTAATGGACGCTCGACTTCAAAAAGATTGAAAGTGACAGATCCCTCTCTGTGCATCGTCGGTTTACTTTGGGGCACGATCTTCTTCCGCCTCCTGTAGCCACGTTCTGTTTTCTCAGGTTAGATATCCATCGTGTCACTCTCGTGAAACGCGTTGTGATGGCTTCATCCTTCAGTTCCTCTTCGGCTCTCAAATTTTTTTTTTCTTTTAATACAATGAAAAATGCTGACAGCAAATCTTAGTGTTGCCTTTTATAAATTTACATTTTTTTGGGGAGTGAATGTGATCAGTTTATGTCATAAATCATTCAATATTTGCATAACGCACAAGTATAAATTTTTTTTACTGGGAAATTTTTTTTTTTTTAAAAAACACTGGTCGTGGTATAGAATGAGTCCCATAGATGGCGCTGCAGAGTCCTAGCTCATTTCCCATGATTTTTTAAAAATATGTTTAAATTTCAGTGGAGAGACATAGGCATATAGGTCTCCACAACATACATGGTGCCTCTCCCTTCTGAGCTATCCCTAAAGCCTCTCACCTAACCAATCCGAATTCTACTTTGCACGGATCAGGGGCCCCAAAAATAAAGCTGTCTGCAGATGATATATCATGCGTCTTTATTCCCAGCCATATTGCAAGGCTAAAGGAGTCCACTGTGACTGGAGGAACGTTCGTGTCCGAACTGCAAAATGTCATGCAAATTCCGGAGCTGAGTCAGCGAATACCAGAAATCCACATTCCGCTATACCCAGTGGTGCACGGATCGTTCACAAAAATCTGCGACATAGGAAAACTAAGGCCTGGTCATTGATAGACCGTACCCATGCAGATTCCACAGGTCACTAAATAAGGCTAATCCGCATCTGTGACTGTGCCGAAATCCATGGTAGAAATCTACGGGAATGGTCTTAGTTTCTGCAGATCCTCAATGCTTTTTTTCTGAAAGATGTCGTGTTGATAAGTATAATTTTTATTTTAAAGTGGCGCGGGATAGAAAAATTTATCACATAGTGGATAAAACATTATTTCTATAGCCATCACAAAGTATTTAAAGGGGTTTTCCCATCAGGCTGTGACAGAGCCAGCTCCTACAACCAGCTTCAGGCTCCCACTTCCTGTTCAGGCCGTGGGCGGTTCTACAGCTTCACGCTCCCACTTCCTTTTTTAGACGGGTGGGCGGTTTTTTACAGCTTCAGGCTCCACTTCCTTTTCGGCTGTGGGCAGTTTTATAGTTCAGGCTGCACTTCCTGTTCAGGCTGTGGGTGGTTGTACAGCTTCAGGCCCCCAAATTTCCTGTTTAAGCTGTTTGAAGTTCTACAGCTTCAGGCTCCAGCTTGCTGTTAAGACTATGGGCTTTTCTACATCTTAAGGCTCCCACTTCGTGAAATTGGGTTGTGGGTGGTTTACACCTTCAGGTTCCCACTTCGCAGTCGGGGTGTGGGTGGTTCTACAGCTTCAGGCTTTCACTTCTTGTTTAAGCTGCGGGGAATTCAATATCTTCAGGCTCCAGCTTGCTATTCAGGCTATGGGCTTTTCTACACCTTCAGTTTCCCAGTTTGTGGTCGGGCTGTGGGCAATTCTACAGCTTCAGGCTCCCACTTCCTATTCGGGCTGTGCACAGTTCTACAGCTTCAGGCTCCCACTTCCTGTTCGGGCTCTGGGCGGTTCTACAGCTTCAGCCTCCCACTTCCTGTTCGGCTGTGGGCGGTTTACAGCTTCAGGCTCCCCCTTCCTGTTCAGGCTGTGGGCGGTTCTACAGCTTCAGCTCCCACTTCCTGTTCGGGCTGTGGCGGTTCTACAGCTTCAGGCTCCCACTTCCTGTTCAGGCTGTGGCGGTTCTACAGCTTCAGGCTCCCACTTCCTGTTCAGGTGTGGGCGGTTTCTACAGTTCAGCTCCCCCATCCTGTTTTAGACTGTGGGCGGTTCTACAACTTCGGGCTCCCATTTCCTGTCAAGACTATGGGCGATTCTTCAGCAGTTTACTTATTTCAGCTCTACTAATCTAGCGGACTCTGCTAGATGGACATGATGGGGGGGGTCTAAACTGCGGGCACAAGACTACAGAGCTCTAAAGGGTCAAAGTTGGCAGTAGAAAAATAAACAAGTTTTCCCGTGCTGCTGCTAAGACACAAAAGGAAGTGACAATAGCAGCCTGGTGTCGCAAGAGGAGGCACGTAATTTCCTCTCTATGACAAATTTTTTCTTTCCAATGCTAAGGTTAAACTAATGGTGGATTAGAAATTATATCCATAATTTAATCATCTTGTCATGTTCACCACTAAAGCCATTAAATTTGAAATATAGTTTGAAGCACTTATCTAACTATAAAATTTCAGGTGAGTTCTTAGTCTGCAGAGCCCTTATGTTTTCATGCATGTAGAGTCATTAGAGATGCAGGGGAATTGCCAGGGAAGAGAGGTCGGTCTCTTGGTGCACCAGGCTCGGGCTGGGCTCCCGGGCCCGGCCCGCATCCGGTCTCTGAAAAGCCCGGGCCCCAAGCGCCCAGAGAAACCCGGGCCGGGATTGGGACTAATGTCTCCGGCTCCCGGGGGTGGCGGTGTCAGCAGAGCACAGCGCCACTAAACGCTGCGCTCCGCTGATCTCCCCGGCAGGCTGAATGCATTAGGCCTTCAGCCTGCCAGGCGCCGACCCCTAAATGGTGACGTAGGGGGGCGCGGTGACGTCAAAAACACCGCGCCAGTAGGAGACAGCGGCAGCTCGGAGTGGCGGGCCGGAGCCAGGTAAGTGGTGTTTTTTTTTTTTTTTTTTAAATCTACCTACAGGGGCCCTGACCAACAAAAGGGGGGCCCTGGCCACGTAAAGGGGGCCCTGGCCACGTAAAGGGGGGCCCTGCCACGTAAAGGGGGGCCATGACTACCTACACATTAACTAAAGGGTGGGCCCTGACTTACTGCACACTAGCTAAAGGGGGCCCCTAACTACCTGTATTTGTACCTAAAGGGGGTCCCTAAAATGCTTGAAGCCTATATTTAAAGGGGACCGTAACTACCTACAGCTTACCTAACTGGGGGCAACCACCTACCTACAGCCTAACTAATTGGGACACCAACACCTACCTATAGCCATAGTTGCCAACTTTTGAAAATGAAAAAGCAGGAGAATCTAGTAGGCGGCGCGCTTAGCGCGCCGCGGCAAAAATTTGCATGGACACTCCCACTTGTCGGTATGCCACGCCCTTCAAAAAAGCCACACCCACTCCACCTAACGCAAAACCCCTTTGGAAGAAAGCCAGGTAGTGCCCTTATAAGCCAGGGTAGTACCCCCAAACCAGGTAGTGCCCCTTACAGGACGGAGATCCCCCCCTTGTAGCCAAGTAGATGCCCCCCTTAGCCAGGTAGAGCCAAATTTGTAGCCAGGTAATGCCCCCTTTGTTAGCCAGTAGGGCCCCCATTGTTAGCCAGGTATCCCCCCATTGTTACCAGGTAGTCCCCCTTGTTGCCAGTAGTCCCCCATCTTTTTCCCAGTATGCCCCCCATCTGTTAGCCAGGTGAGTCCCCTCTGTTGCCAGGTAGTGCCCCCTCGTTGCCAGTAGTGCCCCTTTTTTGCCGGGTGATGCCCCCTTTGTGCACGGGTTGATGTCCCCATTTTTGCCAGTGTGCCCCCTTGTTCCGGGTAGGTGCCCCCTTTTTTTTCCAGGAAATTTCCCCCTCTGTTGCCAGTGTGCCCCCTCTGTTGCCGGGTTCCCCCCCTCTGTTCCCAGGTAGATTTCCCCTCGTTGCCAGGAAAAAAAAGTCCCCTCTTTCCCAGGAATTTTCCCCCTCTGTTGCCAGGAGACCCCCTTTGTTCCCAGGTGGGTGCCCCCTTTGTTGCCAGGTAGGTCCCCCCATTGTTACCCAGGAGGTGCCCCCATTTTTGCCGGGTAGGTGCCCCCATTGTTACCAGGTAGTGCCCCCTTTGTTTCCCAGTAGTGCCCATCTTTTCCCAGGGTGCCCCCATTGTTGCCGGTATTTCCCCCCATCTGTTGCCAGTAGTCCCCCCCTCTGTTGCCGGGTTGGTCCCCTCGTTCCCAGGTAGAGTCCCCTCTTTTGCCGGGTAGATGTCCCCTCTGTTGCCGGGTAGATGCCCCCTCTGTTGCCAGGTAGTGCCCCCTCTGTTCCAGGTGTGCCCCCCCTGTTCCCAGGTAGATTCCCCTCTGTTGGGGTAGCCCCCCCTTGTTCCCGGGGTAGTGTCCCCTCTGTTGCCAGGTAGTGTCCCCTCTGTTGCCGGGAGGTCCCCCTTTGCCGGGTAGATGCCCCCTCTTTGCCAGGTAGATTCCCCTTTTTGCCAGGTAGAGCCCCTAAACTAAAAAAATAAAATAATAAAATCCACTTACCACCGGGCTCCTGCACCGGGCCCGCCCCGGGAGTCTCCTAGGGCGCAGGGGGAAAGTGAAGCAGCCGGCGTCACTCCCCTGGCCGCGCTCACTTCCCCTGCGCCGCGACCTGATGCACGGCGCGCACAAGCCGTCCCATACGGGGGAGGGGGGAGGAGGAGCGTCCCTCCTGCTCCTCCCCACCAGTAGGGACCGCGGGCGGGTGAGCGGCCCGCGCGGGCGCTGCACCCGCCGTAGGAGCGGCCCCGGGCGGGCAAGAGTAGCGCACCACGCTACTTTGCGCCGCGTAATTAAAGGACCCCCCCTGCAGGCCGGGAGGAATGCCAACTCCCCGGAGGGCGGGAGGGAACCCAAATAGCGGGACCCCCCCGCCAAAACGGGGGGTTTGGAAAGTATGCCTATAGCCTACCTAACTGGGTCCACCAACCTAACTGAAAGCCTATCAACTTGCCTAACTGGGCCTGCTTAACTACCTGGGGGCTGTTTACATACCCACCCATGGCTAGGAATCCACCAACCTACCTACCTGGTGCTGGCCAAACCAATTTATCCAGCGGGGTAAAACCTACCTAAATAGGGTATACCTACTTAAATAGGCTATCTAGTTACCTGGGGCCTTGCCTATTTGCCTACCTACCTATGGTCTTGTCTACCTACCTGGTAATATAATTGAGAGGGCAGCAGCCCATAGTTGTAGCATTATCTCCAGAGGGTTAGTTCTCTCCTCACCCTCCAACCCCTTAGGATACCAGGCCTCTAAGTTATGGCCTGTACCCGCCCCCCCACCCCTGGTAAGTTTGTACAGAGGTGGGAATAGGTAAAGAGAGGCTGGAAAAATTGAGGAAATTTTAAGGATATTTGTGTTAATTTTGCAGGGATGAGTGGTGGCCGGACAGGGCCTTTATGGGTGTGGAACAGATGCCCGAGAAAAGGAAATAGAACACTCATGAGAGAAGAGAAACGATCATCAGATAAGACGTCTCCGGGGAGTCCCTGTTTTCAGGGTTTTTTACTTTCTATATTGGATCAACCTGTTTCACTGTAATGTGATGTGACCTGAGCTGGTGTCTGACCTCTATGTGGTCTCTAAAATGGGGTGTTGTAGGTTATACCCAGCTGGTGTCTGACCACTATGTGGTTCTATATAGGGTTTTGTGTTATACCTGAGCTGGGGTCTGACCTCTATGTGGTCTCTATATAGAGGTGTTGTAGGTTATCCTGAGCTGGTGTCTGACCTCTATGTGGTTTCTATATGGAGGTGTTGTAGGTTATACCTGAGCTGGTGTCTGACCTCTATGTGGTACTATATGGTGGTTTGTAGGTTTTTACCTGAGCTGGTGTCTGACCTCTATGTGGTTTCTATATGGAGGTGTTGTAGGTTATAACTGAGCTGGTGTCCCGACCTCTAGTGGTCTCTATATGGCGGTGTTGTAGTGTTTTCCTGAGCTGGTGTCTGACCACTATGTGGTCTCTATAAGGCGGTGTTGTACGTTATACCTGAGCTGGTGTCTGACCCTCTATGTGGTCTTAATTTTTGGTGGTGTTGTAGGTTATACCTGAGCTGCTGTCTTACCTCTATGTGTTCTCTATATGGGGGTTTTTTTACGTTATACCTGAGCTGGTTCTGACCTCTATGTGGTCTCTATATGTCGGTGTTGTAGGTTATACCTGAGCTGGTGTCTGATCTCTATATGGCGGTTTGTAGGTTATACCTTTACTGGTGTCTGACCTCTATGTGGTCTCCATAAAGGCGGTGTTGTAGGTATACCCGAGCTGGGTTTTGATCTCTATGTGGTCGTTATATGGTGGTGTTGTAAGGGTTTTACCCGACAGGTGTCTGACCTCTATGTGACTCTCGGTTTCACATATTTGATCAAAGATGTTTTTAAGCGCCACGACTGGGTTTTCTGTCCCCGCCCACCCCTCACAGGCTGTCCCTAAGAAGGGGCAAACTTGCAGGTTGGGTGTTTTTTATTTTTTCTCTCTGAATAATGGAGGTCGGTTGACCCAGCGAGAGGCCTGATTGGCTCGATTGAGAGGTAAAGATAGGATAGGACTGCCCGATTTTTAGATCACGTTGAAAGTCGTGGCAGCTTAAACAAACTTTTTAAACAAAAAAAGTGAACCGAGAGTCTCAAAGTTTTTTTTTATGACCTCTATGTTGGTTTTCTATATGGCAGTGATGTAGGTTTATACCTGAGCTGGTGTCTGACCTCTATCTGGTCTCTATATGGTGGTGTTGTAGTTATACCTGAGCTGGTGTCTGACCTCTATTGTGGTCTCTATATGGCGGGGGTTGTAGGTTATATCTGATCTGTTGTCTGACCTCTATCTGGTCTCTAATTGGCGGTGTTGTAGATTATACCTGAGGTGGTGTCTGACCAGATGTGTCTCTATGGGTGGTGTTGTAGGTTATACCTGAGCTGGTGTCTGACCTCTATGTGTCTCCATATGGTGGTGTTTATATTGGCGTTAGTATAGTGGCAGCGTACATGGTCCCTGATTGTAAGAGTGAGGAGACACCTGGACCCTGTGATAGGAGTTAGACATTCTTTCTTGCTGGTGATTATTTTTTGAATGTGGAGAGGTGCTTGGACCAAGAGAAACATGGAGGGGATATTGTACGTTGGGTGGGGGATATTGTATGTGGGCTGGTGGGTGGGTGGGGAGGGGAATATTTGTAAAGTGGGTTTGGTGGCGGCTTTTTGTATGTGGGTGGAGGGGGATATTGTATGTGGGGTAGGGGGATTTTTGTATGTGGGTGGAGGGGGATTTAGGGTGGAAGCTTTCTTTGCCCCGTGTCTATGATATGTTAGACGTACAGATGTTTTGACTCCTTGCTATTGTACTACACATTACAGTTCTGTTTGCACACTGTATTATGTGGTAAAATGGGCACATTTACGTCCAGAGGCCGGTTAATATTTTCATGTACAGTTAGGGTCGGCCCCCGAGATCAACTCCCCTGTGGGCCCCAGACCCCCCAGTCCGACACTGGGTGCAACCCATTGATATCATTTTCCCATCGTTACATTCAACCCCCTTAAAGAAGCCCTTGAAACATGACTTTCCTAGTGCTTATGTGAGATTTGATTTTCCCAGGAAGTATTGCAAGTCTCCCTACACCCAGGGATTACAAAACCAAGCCAGAAACTCCTCCAAAAGGAAGAGCCTCCAAACTACAGATAGCCATTTTAGGAAGTTAAACTCTTATCCATGCATAGGACTATTCTAAAGAGATCTTTAGGAAGATAAAGTTTCTCCTGGAGGACAGCACCATAAAGATGAAGACAGACCTTTAGGCAATGCAATGCTACCTGGGAAAATCAAATATGCAGAAATACTCTGAGGAAGAGCGCTAGGTCTTTGGTGCCACTTAATGGAAGCAGCAGACTTTTAGTCACATCCAACCCATTAAAGAGCCTTAAAACAAGACTTTCCAAATTGAATTTCCCAGGGAGTGTTACAAGTATCTCTACACAAAGGGATTTTAAGACCAAGCCAGAAACTCTTCTAAAAGAAAGAGCCTCCCATCTGCAGACAGCCATTTTGGACTGTTTGCCCCATGTGGGCTGGCTGGGTGAAAGGTCTTTAATTGAGCTCTAGGGAGGTTAAGTTTCTCCTGGAGCCCTTTTGGTCTCTGGTGCCACCTAATGGAAGCAGCATACTTTTAGTCACAGCCAACCCATTAAAGAGCCTTAAAACAGGACTTTCCTATTTGATTTTCCGAGGTAGCATTACAAGTATCCCTACACAAAGCATACCAGCCAGGAACACCTCTATAAGAAAGAGCCTCTCATCTACAGACAGCTGTTTTGGGAAGTTAACCCCTTATCAGTGCATAAGAAGGTCCTGGCTAGCTGGATAAGAGACCTTTAAATGTAGCTCTAGGAAGATAAAGTTTCTCCTGGAGGACAGCACCATAAAGATGAAGACAAACTTTTAGGCTATGCAATGCTCCCTGGGAAAATCAAATATGCAGAAATCCTTTAAGGAAGAGAGCTAGGTCTTTGGTGCCACCTAATGGAAGCAGCAGACTTTTAGTCACATCCAACCCATTAAAGAGCCTTAAAAACAGGACTCCTATTTGATTCTCCCAGGGAGCATTACAAGTATCCCTACACAAAGGGATTTTAAGACCAAGCCAGAAACTTTTCTATAAAGAAGAGCTTCCCATTTGGAGACAACCTTTTTGGAGTGCTTGCCCCAAATCTGGCTGCCTGGGTGAAAGGTTTTTAATTCAGCTCTAGGGAGGTAAAGTTTCTCCTGGAGGACAGCACCATAAAAGAAGCAGACCTTTAGGAAAAAGCAATGTACGCGAAAATAAAATATGCAGAAATACCTAAGGAAGAAGTAGGTCTTTGGTTGCCCCAAATGGAAGCAGCTACTTTTAGTCAATGTAACCCATTAAAGGGCCCCTTAAAACAAGACTTTTCCCAAAATTTCCCAATTTTCCCCGAGGGAGCAACAGTTCTCTACCCCCAAAAAGGGTTTTTTAAGACCAAGCCAAAAAAGCTCTATAAGAAAGAGCCTCTCAACAGACAGCTGTTTTGGGACGTTAACCCTTATCTTTGCTAAAACGACCTGGCTGGCTTGGTGAGGGCCCTTTAAATGTAGCTTAGGAAGAAAAGTTTTCCTGGAGGACAGCACCTTAAAGTAAAGAAAATTTTTGGGCTTGCAATGCTCCCTGGGAAAAAAAATATGCAGAAATCCAAAAGGAAGAAGCTAGGTCTTTGGTGCCCCCTAATGGAAGCAGCAGATTTTAGTCACATCCAAACCCCCTTTAAAAGACCCTTTAAAAAAGGGGACTCCTATTTGATTCCCCAGGGAGCATTACAGTATCCCTACCAAAGGGGTTTTTAAAGACCAACCCAAAAAACTTTTCTATAAAGAAGGCTTCCCCCATTTGGAGAAAACCCTTTTTTGGAGTGCTTGCCCCAAATCTGGCTGCCTGGGTGAAAGGTTTTTAATTCAGCTCTAGGGAGGTAAAGTTTCTCCTGGAGGACAGCACCATAAAGATGAAGACAGACCTTTAGGCTATGCAATGCTACCTGCGAAAATAAAATATGCAGAAATACACTAAGGAAGAGAGCTAGGTCTTTGGTGCCACCTAATGGAAGCAGCATACTTTTAGTCACATGTAACCCATTAAAGAGCCTTGAAACAAGACTTTCCAAATTCAATTTCCGAGGGAGCATTACAAGTATCTCTACACAAAGGGATTTTAAGACCAAGCCAGAAACTGCTCTATAAGAAAGAGCCTCTCATCTACAGACAGCTGTTTTGGGACGTTAACCCCTTATCAGTGCATAAGACGATCCTGGCTGGCTTGGTGAGGGACCTTTAATGTAGCTATAGAAAGATAAAGTTTCTCCTGGAGGACAGCACCATAAAGATGTAGACAGACCTTTAGGCCATGCAATGCTCCCTGGCATAATCAAATATGCAGAAATACTCTGAGGAAGAGCGCTAGGTCTTTGGTGCCACCTAATGAAGGCAGCAGACTTTTAGTCACATCCAACTCAAACAGCATTTCTGCATATTTGATTTTCCCAGGGAGCATTGCATGGCCTAAAGGTCTATCTTCATCTTAATGGTGCTGTCCTCCAGGATAAACTTTATCTTCCTAGAGCTACATTAAAGATCTCTTTAGGACTGTTCTATGCACTGATAATGGGTTAACTTCCCAAAACAGCTGTCTGTAGATGAGAGGCTCTTCCTTTTGGAGGAGTTTCTGGCTTGGTCTTGTAATCCCTGGATGTAGAGAGACTTGCAATGCTTCCTGGGAAAATCAAATATGCACATAAGCACTAGGAAAGACATGTTTCAAGGCTCTTTAATGGGTTAATGTAGCCGAATGGAAAACTGATCTTTCTTCCCTAGCATTCACTTGCATCTCTAAAGACTCTAAATGCATGGAGACAAATGGGTTCTGCAGACTATGAACTCACATATAGTTTCACCTAATGCAACCATCATACTTTTACTCACACCCACCCCATTAAACACCCTTAAAACAGGGAAAAAGCTTCCCATTTGGAGACAACCTTCTTGGAGCGTTTTCCCCACATCTGGCTGCCGGGGTGAAAGGTCTTTAATTAAGCTTTAGAAAGGTAAAGTTTCTCCTCGAGGACAGCACCATAAAGATGAAGATAGATCTTTAGGCTAGGCAATGCTCCATGGGAAAATCAAGTACGTGGAAATCCTCTAAGGAAGAGCGCTAGGTCTTTGGTGCCACCTAATGAAGGCAACATACTTATTCACATTCAACCTATTAAAGAGCCTTGAAACCAGACTTGCCTATCTGAATTTCCCAGGGAGCATTTCAAGTATCCCTACACAAAGGGATTTTAAGACCAACCCAGACACTACTCTATAAGAAAGAGCTTCCCATCTGGAGACAACCTTTTTGGAATTTTTGCCCCACATCTGGCTGCCTGGGAAAAAGGTCTTTAATTGAGCTTTAGGGACGTAAGGTTTCTACAGAGGACAGCACTCTAAATGTGTAGCGGGACTTATAGGTCATGCAATGCTTGGGAAATCAAATACGCCAAAAAAACTAGGGTAGAAAGTGAGGTCTCTGTTGCCACCAATTGAAAGCTGCTTCCCTTTTGGTCACATCCAACCCATTAAAGAGCCTTTAATCCCTTAAGCCGAACGCCTGAAAAGTAGTTAATGACCAGAACATTTTTTTTAATTTTTGCCTCCTTGTGTTTCAACAGTTGTAACTTTTTTATTTTTTCAATGACGCAGTTGTGTGAGGCCTCGTTTTATTCGAGACAAGTTGTACTTGATGGGGGAATAGTTTAAGTTCACTTAAAAATTAAAAAAATAAATAAAAATAATGCAATTATCTATTTTTCTTTTTTACACCATTCACATTTCATACTTAATAACTTGTTAGATTAATTCTACAGGTTATTACAGTCGTGTGGATACCAAATATGCGTAGGTTTTTTTGTGCATGTAATTTATGCACAATAATTTAAATCTTTATTTTTTTTTTTTATTTTTTAACACTTATGTTTTTTTTTTTTTACTTTGTTTTTTTTACTCCCATGAAGGGAGAACTTTTTAACATTTTTTTTACACTTAGTAATGTATTAGCATATTCATATAAGCATATTACATTATAATCTGCGTCAGTTTGACACATTCAGTGATTAGGACAGCACCCAGTGGTCACTGGCTTAGTACACAGACAGCTCTGGGGCTACTCTAGGTCCCTAGGGCTGACTGTGCAACCGTTCCCCGGGCTCTGTCAGGTCACCGGGTGTTCCGATCACCCGACAGAGCAGGGAAACCCTTTGATTGCGCTCCGGTAACCCACCGCCGCAATCAAAGGGTTAAAGCACCGGGTTGCGGAGGTTTCCCCCACTCCACGGTGCCTGCAGGAGATACTCTGGGATCGGGGCTTTGTAGTACAGCCCCGCAGGGCTGCCATCAGAAATTTCAGGGCCCCATACAGCTGAAGCGTCTGAGCCCCTTTTCCCCATAAACCCCGCTTGCAGCGGGCCGCCTTGTTTCTCCGGGCCCCGTACAGCAGTACCCTCTGTACTGCCTTTACGGCGGCCCTGCAGCCCCGATCCCAGCGCAAATGCGGCGCCGGCACCACAAACCCCAATATCTGCAGCGACGTCTAAAGACATCGCTGCAGGCGAACGATTTGCACCAGCTGGCGTCTAAAGTCGGCGGGCGGTCGTTAAGGGGTTAAACATTTCTACTGCTTATGTGCAAATCTGATCTTCCCAGGAAACTATGCACGGCTCCCACCACCATTATGATGCCCTTGTCAAGTTTAAACTTTACCCTAAACCCTCCACCCTACATTTACTAGGCAATTATTATTTCCAAGCATCTATACATAGTTACGGACGAAAAAGAGACACACGTTCATCAAATTCAACCAAGGGTGGCGAAAGCTGTGGATGAACGGAGGGGGATAGGGAATTTGTAAACTTAGTTTCCTCTACTGATGAAGACTTGGATCCAATAAGGCAAGAACCAATCTGCCCTAAATGAATATTTTATTTTTGATCCCAGATTTGCCATCAGACTGGATCTAGTATTTTATACGGCTGCATAAGTATTTATAAATTTTAGTGCTATGAATTTAGTGCTTTGAGGATTACATTCGGTATCCCTTAAAAAGAACACAACGTACTAATGGCGTCACTAACAGGGAAGTCAAACTCAACACTGCATCGATATAACAGAAGTATGATGTATGAATCCTATAGAGGGCTCAGTGCTCTCTCCCGTTACATATTAATTGGCTCTGGGACGACCAATGCTACTTAAAAAATATTGCAACTTAGAGACCATAACACTATAAAATTCTACTAAAATGGTACCGAAGCCTCCAAACTGTCTGATACAAAATTATTTATTGCACATGACTGTTGCACTCCATCAACTACTACTGGTACGACGAAGAATCCTAGCAAGGATCCCAGAAGCACTGTTAAAATGCAGAAATGGGTTATATCTATATTGCCCACTAAATTATTAAGGATGTTAAATCTTCTATATTGCGAGAGTGCATTTGGCTTCGTACTCACTTCGATGTGTTCTCCAGTATGGTCTTCACCTCTTGTGCCTGCTCTTTTCCAAAGTATACCACCGTGAGATGGACTCTTTTATCCTGGTTTATGCAAACCTCCCTGTAAGACAAAAAAAACCCCAAGAAAATAAAATGACAAATCCTCAAATAAAAAGAAACACATGCAAGAGGGGGCAGAAGCTACAAACTATAGGCAGTCCTCGACTTGCACCGTTCCGACTTACATCTGTCCCCTAGTTACAAACGGAGACTTGTGGGGCATGCTGGCACTTGTAGTGCAATGTTCCACAGCAGATAGTGGCTGTGGAACAACAAGTTCCAGCATTCCACAGCAGTACATGAGATGAAAATGAGGGGAAATCTTCTTAATAGGGGCCCAGACAGCAAAACAAATTTAAAAAATCTGCCCTTCATTATCCGAAACGAAAAAAAAACCAAAAACCTTTTGTGTTGGAGTTACATTTAATAAAAATACCTGTTCCAACTTCAAATTCAGCTGTAAGGGTTTGTATCATTTCATGAAATGGTCTTCAGAATAAGGGGACAGTGAAAACAAGCAACTTTCCAATTGGATGTCATTAGCAAAGCTGTCTTGTTTTCACGGTCTGTCTTATCTTTGTTTTCTGTAAACGCTGTTCCCCGGTGTCGGTCGGATCCCACCTCCTTTCATTTCATTGGCTGCCGGCTCTACTAATTTAAATTCTATCTGGCTCCCGGTCATATTCACGGGAGCGCGCATTCCTGCCTCAGAATAAGGGGAGGCAACAATTTCACTCTATACAGCCACCAGCTCTTCAGTGACACTGTAGCTGCTTCTACAATCACAAAACAGCAGAGTTGTGCCTCGGTGCCTAATGCTCCTACGTGTAAGGGGCCGGCAACAATTTCACTCTATACGGCTAGCTGTTCCTCAGTGACACTGCAGTTGCTTCTACAATCAGAAAACAGCAGAACTGTGCCTTGGTGCCTAATGCTCCTGCGTGTAAGAGGCTGGCAACAATTTCACTCTATACAGCTAGTTGCTCCTCAGTGACACTCTAGCTGCTTCTACAATCAGAAAACAACAGAATTGTGCTCAGTGCCTAATGCTCCTGCGTGTAAGGGGCTGACAACAATTTCAGTCTATACAGCTAGCTGCTCCTCAGTGACACTGCAGCTGCTTCTACAATCAGAAAACAGCAGAATTGTGCCTCGGTGCCTTGTGTAAACATAAAAGGGTGACGGACATGTGCTGTGGATGAGTTCTTAGAAGACTGGCTTCAACTGTAACAAACCTCCAGCTGTGAGAGGAGAAGAGACCAGTGCTCCGAGTTCCTAGAAGACTGTCTAGACTGAATGCAGGCCTGTGGTATGTAAACAGCTCTTACAAAATAAGACTGCACAGGGAGAGGACAGTGACATGTGGAATCAGAGGGGGAGGGGGGAGGGAGACTGACCTGGGTGCAAGCATGAACAGTGAAAGGGGGGATGATATTATCCCACTTCAGTTAAGAAACGCCCCTGGATTTCAGGAACTGAGAAAATCAAGCTTCAAGAAAACAGCCGGACTGATGAAGCGATACATCCCCTTTAAGAAAAAAACCTACAGTTTCTATCCCACTCATAACCTGGGGAATGCCTGTATTTGCATCAGACTAAAAAATACAGAAGAAAGACCAACAGTCCGCTCCGTTCCTGCGCCACCACCACGGCCTGTAATCCCTGCGATCATGTGATGCTGGTCTCAATTATCAAAAAGGAAGCGGAGGCCATCGATGGACTGAAACCTCAACTAAGGAAGGTGTCAGCATAGGTGGGACCGGTGGAAGAGCTGGAACGGCGTTGCCTTAAAGGTAGTCATGTGATTAGGCTGAGGCCAATCACCAGTCTCAGTGGTTAGTAGCCAATCACACTGGTAGAGAAAGCAAAGGCTTGTGGTCGGCGAAAGTGTCAAATAATGAAGGGGACATGATCAGCGGGACTGGTGGCATCGCTGGAATGGCGTTGCCTTCAGGGCAGCCAATCCCTGCTCTCAGTGGTCAAGAAATTAATATTTGGTTTTGAACATCCCCAAAAAAATTTTGAAAAAAAATGAGCATAGGTGCACACTGGTGCGGCAGCAACATACATACACATTGAAAATACCAGCAGCGCACTATTAACTAAAAAACTATCAAAAGGCACATAGGAATTTTTGAAAAAGCATTGCTGCTACTTAGGATACATGAAAAATGTTTGAGGTTCTTAGTTCACATTTTTTGATCAAAACTGCTTAAGCCCATCTGCCAATCAGCAAGGGGACCTCAATACAGGTGGGAACCTACACTAACATTACCTCTCTTTAGGGCCTGTTCAGACCTCCACCTTTAGGTTCCGGCTAAAAGGTACTCTACATTGATTTAAAAACCTGTGAAGGTGGGTGGAGTGTGAAAAACTAAGAACCTCAAAAATTTTTCATGCATCTTAAGTAGCAGAAATGCTTTTCCAAAAATTCCTATGTGCCTTTTGATAGCTTTTAGTTAATAGTGTGCTACTGACAGGCCCGGACTGAGCACCTGCCCGACCGAGGCGGGAATGCCCGGCGGGCCGTGTGACCCTGGGCCGCCTGCATTTACATGCTAATCAGCTGACGCTGCATCCTACCTTCTTTTTACAGGAGCAGCGCCGCTGTGTGAAGGACATTATGTGTGGCTGCGGACACTGGAGAGGGCCACGGCTTGAGTGTGGGCCGCTCCACGCCCAGTATCCTGCTGACACCATCAGACATCAAGTCTGTGCTGTCGGCGCAGCTCCGCAGTGGCTGCTTCACTTACTGAGGCAGGAGGAAGCTCCGGCAGCAGCACAGCTAAGTGAGCTCAGGGGGCGGGGCCAGGCAGCTCCGCGCTCAGGGGGCGGGGCCAGGCAGCTCCGCGCGCAGGGGGCGGGGCCAGGCAGCTCCATGCTCAGGGGGCGGGGTCAGGCAGCTCCGTGCTCAGGGGGCGGGGCCAGGCAGCTCCGTGCTCAGGAGAAGAGCACTGAGTGCCTGGCTTCCTGTTCAGTGCTCCGGCCCCGCCCACAGGACGCTGAGCAGATGAGCTCCCTGCAAGAAGATGCCTGCTCCTGCGGAGGATTGTCCCATTAGGCTGGTAAGTGGCCTTTAATTTACTACTGGGTCCTCACCAGCTAGCCAGCCTCCACCTCCCTGGGGCCTCACCAGCTAGCCTGCCTCCACCTCCCTGGGGCCTCAGCATGCAGCCAGCCTCCACCTCCCTGGGGCCTCAGCATGCAGCCAGCCTCCACCTCCCTGGGGCCTCAGCATGCAGCCAGCCTCCACCTCCCTGGGGCCTCAGCATGCAGCCAGCCTCCACCTCCCTGGGGCCTCAGCAGGCAGCCAGCCTCCACCTCCCTGGGGCCTCAGCAGCTAGCCAGCCTCCACCTCCCTGGGGCCTCAGCATGCAGCCAGCCTCCACCTCCCTGGGGCCTCAGCATGCAGCCAGCCTCCACCTCCCTGGGGCCTCACCAGCTAGCCTGCCTCCACCTCCCTGGGGCCTCACCAGCTAGCCTGCCTCCACCTCCCTGGGGCCTCACCAGCTAGCCAGCCTCCACCTCCCTGGGGCCTCACCAGCTAGCCAGCCTCCACCTCCCTGGGGCCTCACCAGCTAGCCAGCCTCCACCTCCCTGGGGCCTCACCAGCTAGCCAGCCTCCACCTCCCTGGGGCCTCAGCATGCAGCCAGCCTCCACCTCCCTGGGGCCTCAGCATGCAGCCAGCCTCCACCTCCCTGGGGCCTCAGCATGCAGCCAGCCTCCACCTCCCTGGGGCCTCAGCATGCAGCCAGCCTCGCACCTCCCTGGGGCCTCACCACTAGCCTGCCTCCACCTCCCTGGGGCCTCACCAGCTAGCCAGCCTCCACCTCCCTGGGGCCTCACCATGCAGCCAGCCTCCACCTCCCTGGGGCCTCAGCATGCAGCCAGCCTCCACCTCCCTGGGGCCTCAGCATGCAGCCAGCCTCCACCTCCCTGGGGCCTCAGCATGTAGCCTGCCTCCACCTCCCTGGGGCCTCAGCATGCAGCCAGCCTCCACCTCCCTGGGGCCTCACCAGCTAGCCAGCCTCCACCTCCCTGGGGCCTCAGCATGCAGCCAGCCTGCCTCCACCTCCCTGGGGCCTCAGCATGCAGCCAGCCTGCCTCCACCTCCCTGGGGTCTCAGCATGCAGCCAGCCTGCCTCCACCTCCCTGGGGCCTCACCAGCTAGCCTGCCTCCACCTCCCTGGGGCCTCAGCAGCTAGCCAGCCTCCACCTCCCTGGGGCCTCAGCATGTAGCCAGCCTCCACCTCCCTGGGGCCTCAGCATGTAGCCTGCCTCCACCTCCCTGGGGCCTCAGCAGCTAGCCAGCCTCCACCTCCCTGGGGCCTCAGCATGTAGCCAGCCTCCACCTCCCTGGGGCCTCACCAGCTAGCCTGCCTCCACCTCCCTGGGGCCTCAGCATGCAGCCAGCCTCCACCTCCCTGGGGCCTCACCAGCTAGCCAGCCTCCACCTCCCTGGGGCCTCACGCTGGTGCCTGCCTCCACCTCCCTGGGGCCTCACCAGCTAGCCAGCCTCCACCTCCCTGGGGCCTCACCAGCTAGCCAGCCTCCACCTCCCTGGGGCCTCAGCATGCAGCCAGCCTCCACCTCCCTGGGGCCTCAGCAGGGAGCCAGCCTCCACCTCCCAGGGGCCTCAGCATGCACCCAGCCTCCACCTCCTGGGGCCTCAGCATGCAGCCGCCTCCACGTCCCTGGGGCCTCTGCCTGCAGCCAGCCTCCACCTCCCTGGGGCCTCAGCATGCAGCCAGCCTCCACCTCCCTGGGGCCTCAGCATGCAGCCAGCCTCCACCTCCCTGTGGCCTCAGCATGCAGCCAGCCTCCACCTCCCTGTGGCCTCAGCATGCAGCCAGCCTCCACCTCCCTGGGGCCTCAGCATGCAGCCAGCCTCCACCTCCCTGGGGCCTCACCAGCTAGCCAGCCTCCACCTCCCTGGGGCCTCACCAGCTAGCCTGCCTCCACCTCCCTGGGGCCTCAGCATGCAGCCAGCCTCCACCTCCCTGGGGCCTCAGCATGCAGCCAGCCTCCACCTCCCTGGGGCCTCAGCATGCAGCCAGCCTCCACCTCCCTGGGGCCTCAGCATGCAGCCTGCCTCCACCTCCCTGGGGCCTCACCAGCTAGCCTGCCTCCACCTTCCCGGGGCCTCAGCATGCAGCCAGCCTCCACCTCCCTGGGGCCTCAGCATGCAGCCAGCCTCCACCTCCCTGGGACCTCAGCATGCAGCCAGCCTCCACCTCCCTGGGTCCTCACCAGCTAGCCAGCCTCCACCTCCCTGGGGCCTCAGCATGCAGCCAGCCTCCACCTCCCTGGGGCCTCACCAGCTAGCCTGCCTCCACCTCCCTGGGGCCTCAGCATGCAGCCAGCCTCCACCTCCCTGGGGCCTCACCAGCTAGCCTGCCTCCACCTCCCTGGGGCCTCACCAGCTAGCCAGCCTCCACCTCCCTGGGGCCTCACCAGCGAGCCAGCCTCCACCTCCCTGTGGCCTCAGCATGCCGCCAGCCTCCACCTCCCTGTGGCCTCAGCATGCAGCCAGCCTCCACCTCCCTGTGGCCTCAGCATGCAGCCAGCCTCCACCTCCCTGGGGCCTCAGCATGCAGCCAGCCTCCACCTCCCTGGGACTTCAGCATGCAGCCAGCCTCCACCACCCTGGGACCTCAGCATGCAGCCAGCCTCCACCTCCCTGGGGCCTCACCAACTAGCCAGCCTCCACCTCCCTGGGGGCCTCAGCATGCAGCCAGCCTCCACCTCCCTGGGGTCTCACCAGCTAGCCTGCCTCCACCTCACTGGGGCCTCAGCATGCAGCCAGCCTCCACCTCCCTGGGGCCTCAGCATGCAGCCAGCCTCCACCTCCCTGGGGCCTCAGCATGCAGCCAGCCTCCACCTCCCTGGGGCCTCAGCATGCAGCCAGCCTCCACCTCCCTGGGGCCTCACCAGCTAGCCTGCCTCCACCTCCCTGGGGCCTCAGCATGCAGCCAGCCTCCACCTCCCTGGGGCCTCAGCATGCAGCCTGCCTCCACCTCCCTGGGGCCTCACCAGCTAGCCTGCCTCCACCTCCATGTGGCCTCAGCATGCAGCCAGCCTCCACCTCCCTGGGGCCTCACCAACTAGCCAGCCTCCACCTACCTGGGGCCTCAGCATGAAGCCAGCCTCCACCTCCCTGGGGCCTCACCAGCTAGCCTGCATCCACCTCCCTGGGGCCTCACCAGCTAGCCAGCCTCCACCTCCCTGGGGCCTCAGCATGCAGCCAGCCTCCACCTCCCTGTGGCCTCAGCATGCAGCCAGCCTCCACCTCCCTGGGGCCTCAGCATGCAGCCAGCCTCCACCTCCCTGGGCCCAGCATGCAGCCAGCCTCCACCTCCCTGGGGCCTCAGCATGCAGCCAGCCTCCACCTCCCTGGGACCTCAGCATGCAGCCAGCCTCCACCTCCCTGGGACCTCAGCGTGCAGCCGGCCTCCCCCGCCCTGGGGCCTCAGCGTGGAGCCGGCCTCCACCTGCCTGGGGCCTCTGCATGCAGCCACCCCCCACCTGCCGGGTGCCTATCCAGCTAGCCTCCACCTCCCTGGGGCCTCAGCATGCAGCCAGCCTCCACCTCCCTGGACTTCAGCATGTAGCCAGCCTCCACCTCCCTGGGGTCTCAGCATGCAGCCAGCCTCCACCTCCCTGGGGTCTCAGCATGCAGCCAGCCTCCACCTCCCTGGGGCTGCAGCATGCAGCCAGCCTCCACCTCCCTGGGTCCTCAGCATTCAGCCTGCCTCCACCTCCCTGGGTCTTCAGCATGCAGCCAGCCTCCACCTCCCTGGGGCCTCACCAGCTAGCCTGCCTCACCTCCCTGGGGCCTCAGCATGCAGCCAGCCTCCACCTCCCTGGGGCCTCACCAGCTAGCCTGCCTCCACCTCCCTGGGGCCTCACCAGCTAGCCTGCCTCCACCTCCCTGGGGCCTCACCAGCTAGCCTGCCTCCACCTCCCAGGGGCCTCAGCATGCAGCCAGCCTCCACCTCCCTGGGGTCTCACCAGCTAGCCTGCCTCCACCTCCCTGGGGTCTCACCAGCTAGCCTGCCTCCACCTCCCTGGGGCCTCAGGATGCAGCCTGCCTCCACCTCCCTGGGGCCTCAGCATGCAGCCAGCCTCCACCTCCCTGGGGCCTCAGCATGCAGCCAGCCTCAACCAACCTGTGACCTCAGCATGCAGCCATCCTCCACCTCCCTGGGACTTCAGCATGCAGCCAGCCTCCACCTCCCTGGGACCCTCAGCATGCAGCCAGCCTCCACCTCCCTGGGGCCTCACCATCTAGCCAGCCTCCACCTCCCTGGGGCCTCACCAGCTAGCCTGCCTCCACCTCCCTGGGGCCTCAGCATGTAGCCTGCCTCCACCTCCCTGGGGCCTCAGCATGCTGAGCCAGCCCTCCACCTCCCTGGGACTTCAGCATGCAGCCAGCCTCCACCTCCTGGGGGGACTCAGCATGCAGCCAGCCTCCACCTCCCTGGGGCCTCAGCATGCAGCCAGCCTCCACCTCCCTGGGGCCTCACCAGCTAGCCAGCCTCCACCTCCCTGGGGCCTCAGCATGCAGCCAGCCTCCACCTCCCTGGGGCCTCACCAGCTAGCCAGCCTCCACCTCCCTGGGGCCTCAGCATGCAGCCTGCCTCCACCTCCCTGGGGCCTCAGCATGCAGCCAGCCTCCACCTCCATGGGGCCTCAGCAGCTAGCCAGCCTCCACCTCCCTGGGGCCTCAGCAGGTAGCCAGCCTCCACCTCCCTGGGGCCTCACCAGCTAGCCTGCCTCCACCTCCCTGGGGCCTCAGCATGCAGCCAGCCTCCACCTCCCTGGGGCCTCAGCATGTAGCCAGCCTCCACTCCCTGGGCCTCAGCATGCAGCCAGCCTCCACCTCCTGGGGCCTCAGCATGTAGCCAGCCTCCACCTCCTGGGGCCTCAGCATGTAGCCAGACCTCCACCTCCTGGGGCCTCATGCATGCAGCCAGCCTCCCCTCCTGGGGCCTCACCAGCTAGCCTGCCTCCACCTCCCCGGGGCCTCACCAGCTAGCCTGCCTCCACCTCTCTGGGGCCTCAGCATGCAGCCTGCCTCCACCTCCCTGGGGCCTCAGCATGTAGCCAGCCTCCACCTCCCTGGGGCCTCAGCATGCAGCCAGCCTCCACCTCCCTGGGGCCTCACCATCTAGCCTGCCTCCACCTCCCTGGGGCCTCACCAGCTAGCCTGCCTCCACCTCCCTGGGCCTCAGCATGCAGCCTGCCTCCACCTCCCTGGGGCCTCAGCATGTAGCCTGCCTCCACCTCCCTGGGCCCTTACCTGCCGCATCCTACTCAGCCGTCTGCTCCTGTGGGTCCTCCTTATTTGCAGACCCTAGTAGTTGGTAAGTAGGATTTGTGTCAAAAACCATTGTGCCCAACTCCCCATGTAGAGGCCCAGACTATTTCCACTGGGATGCTGTAAGCTCGGCTGCTTAACTGCTGCGCATCTCCCAGGCACCGGCAGGGCCAGACTGGTGGGATGCCGGGTCCTGGGCTGCTGTGGCCTACCTGACGGTGGCCTATTTATCAGCCTGCTTTATGTAACTACCTACCTAATTGGGGGCTATATTCTTACCTACCTGCCTAATTACCTACTCAAAAGGGGGTCTACCTCTTTACTGAATTTAGGAGCGTACCTATGTCCTGTATGAAGGGTTAACCTGCCTATTATATAATGAAGCAAAAATAACTAAGACTGTGTACAGAAGAGGAGCCCCAGAGCTGTCTGTGGGAACTTTAACTGGGGCACAAAGAGGTCACTATAACCATTGGGTTGCTATGTAAGGGGAGTCTGTACACAGGTGGGGCAGAGGTAAAGAGGTGCTCGAAAAGTGAGTTGTCTAAGATGTTTGTGTGGTAAATTCTGCAGAGACGAGTTACGGCTGGAGAAGTCATCATGGTGTTCTGGGCCGGATGAAGAAGAAAAGGAAAAGAAAGCGACTCTCAACAGATAAGCCGTCTCCTGTGAGTCCCTGGGTGTCCGGGGTTATTTTGCTTCTGTTGGATCGGTGCTGTATTCATTGTCATGTGACTTGACCACTACATAGCGGTATTGTAAGTTATATCAGCATTTATATAGGGGCAGCGTACACTTGTCCCTAATTGTAAAAACAACTGTACGCTTGTCCCTAACCCTGTGAATAAGAGCTGCTGTGCGCCAAGTTTACTTTCTTGCTGATGTTTATAGTGGTGTTTATTACAGCAGAGGGGCGGATATTGTATGTGGGCTCGTGGGGGCGGATATTGTATGTGGGGGCGGATATTGTATGTGGGCTGGTGGGGGCGGATATTGTATGTGGGGGCGGATATTGTATGTGGGCTGGTGGGGGCGGATATTGTATGTGGGCTGGTGGGGGTGGATATTGTATGTGGGCTGGTGGGGGCGGATATTGTATGTTGGCTGGTGGGGGCGGATATTGTATGTTGGCTGGTGGGGGCAGATATTGTATGTGGGCTGGTGGGGGCGGATATTGTATGTGGGCTGGTGGGGGCGGATATTGTATGTGGGCTCGTGGCGGCGGATATTGTATGTGGGCTCGTGGCGGCGGATATTGTATGTGGGCTCGTGGCGGCGGATATTGTATGTGGGCTCGTGGCGGCGGATATTGTATGTGGGCTCGTGGCGGCGGATATTGTATGTGGGGGCGGATATTGTATGTGGGCTGGTGGGGGCGGATATTGTATGTGGGCTGGTGGGGGCGGATATTGTATGTGGGCTGGTGGGGGCGGATATTGTATGTGGGCTGGTGGGGGCGGATATTGTATGTGGGCTGGTGGGGGTTTTGTGCCAGGGCTGATTTTTGGTCCCAGTCCGGCCCTGGCTACTGATATTGGATTGTGTATGTATATTGCTACCACACCTTTCAAAAAAGTTTTTGGGATGTGCAAAACCAAATATTTTTTTCTAGACTGTTCGTATGGGGGAGTGGCTGCCCCCTCATTGGTTTTTTCGCACTCCACCCACCTTCACAGGTTTTTAAGTCAATGCAGAGTACCTTGTAGCTGGAACCTTCACTCCCTGAAATGTGGAGGTCTCAACGTTAACGCCCTAAAGAGAGGTAAGGTTAGTATAGGTTTCCACCTGTATTGAGGTCGCCTTCAAAAAATGTTAATTAAGACCCTCAAATTAAAGTCATGTATCCCAAGAAGCAGAAAGGCTTTTAAAAAAATTCCTATGTGCCTTTTGACTGTTTTTTTTTAGTTAATAGTGTGCTGGTGATATTGTAATGTGTATGTATAGTGCTACCACACCTTCCCAAAAAGTTTTTGGGATGTGCAAGACCAAATATTTTTTTCTAGACTGTTCGTATGGGGGAGTGGCTGCCCCCTCATTGGTTTTTGCACTCCACCCACCTTCACAGGTTTTTAAGTCAATGCAGAGTATCTTGTAGCTGGAGACTTCACTCCCTGAAATGTGGCGGTCTCAACAGGCCCTAAAGAGAGGTAACGTTAGTGTAGGTTCCCACCTGTATTGAGGTCCTCTTCAAAAAATGTTCATGTATCCTAAGTAGCAGAAATGCTTTTCAAAAAATTCCTATGTGCCTTTTGATTTTTTTTTAGTTAATAGTGTGCTGCTGATATTGGATTGTGTATGGTCACAGCGGTCAAGCGCCATTCAAACAGGAAGAGAGCTGAGGCCAGTGATTGGCTAAGGCAACGGAAAACGCTGAAAAAAACGATTGTTTCTCTGTGCAGTGGAGACAAATTTTGCAAAAAATTACAGAAAATGTATAATTGGATTCTATGTAAAGCGCCAGACTTTTTTGGCCCTTTTTTGCAGAAATCCACAGCAATTATAATGCTCAAAAAACCGCACAAAAAAACCCTCTTTGTTTGAGCGGTTTTTGACAGGCACTGGACAAAAAAATCAGTTTTATGAGCGGTTTTAGGATTTGGTTTTCAGTGAGTTTTTTGTAGACCCAGCCCGACTCAAATGGTTTCCAACAATAGAAACTAGAGTTTGGTTCTACATTCCGGATTCCGAGTTGTTTAGCGCGTCGCGTGGCCGGAACCATAGATTACATTGTAATAAATTCATTTTAAGTTTCCCTTTATTCAGCAGCTCTTCATTCCTATGTAACAGAACATTATTCTTATTTATTTTAGAGCGCCATTGATTCCAGGGCGCTGTACATTCAAGGGGGGTTACATACATAACAAATGTCGAATAATGTTGATGTAACATTTGTAGCCTCTGAGGAAGTGCCTTTGGCTCTCAGCCCTTGACCCGACATCAGAAGAAGTGTCCAGGCTTCTCCTGTCTGCTCGTCCCACCACCTGCTCTACTGACCCCATTCCCTCCCACCTTGTCCAGTCTATTTCTCCAGCTGTCCTCTCTCACCTCACTACAATCTGTAACCTCTCTCCCCCCACTGGGATCTTCCCATCTTCCTTTAAATACACTGTTATAACTCCCTTACTTAAAAAGCCCTCTCTGGACCCCTCCTGCGCCGCCAACTACCGACCAGTCTCTAACCTGCCCTTCATCTCTAATCTCCTGGAACGCTTGGTCTACTCTCGCCTAATCCGCTATCTCTCTGCTAACTCTCTTCTTGACCCGCTGCAATCAGGTTTCCGCACCCTACACTCCACGGAAACTGCCTTAGTTAAAGTCTCAAATTACATCCTAACAGCAAAATCTCAGGGTAACTACTCCTTGCTGCTTCTCTTGGATCTCTCTGCAGCATTTGACACTGTGGATCACCAACTTCTCCTCAGCATGCTCAGCACCATTGGCCTCCAGGACACCGCTCTCTCTTGGTTCTCGTCCTACCTCTCTGACCGCTCCTTCAGTGTCTCGTTTTCTGGTTCCACCTCCTCTCCTCTTCCTCTTGCTGTTGGGGTTCCTCAGGGATCAGTTCTAGGTCCTCTCCTCTTTTCATTGTACACAGCCCCCATTGGACAAACCATCAGTAGATTTGGCTTCCAGTACCATCTCTATGCGGATGACACCCAATTATACACCTCCTCCCGTGACATCACTCCTGCCCTGCTACAAAACACCAGTGACTGTCTGTCCGCTGTCTCTGACATCATGTCCCCTCTCTATCTCCAACTAAATCTCACTAAGACTGAACTTCTAGTCATCCCACCATCTACTAACCGACCTCACCCTGCTCTTTCTCTCTCCGTGTGTGGCACCACCATAATTCCTAGGCAGCAGGCCCGTTGTCTGGGGGTTATACTAGACTCTGATCTGACCTTCACCCCCTATATCCAATCCCTTGCCCACTCCTGTTACCTGCTCCTCAAGAACATTTCCAGAATCCATCCATTTCTCACTGTGGAAACAACTCAAACCCTCATTGTTGCTCTTATTCATTCTCGTCTCGACTACTGTAACTCCCTACTTGTTGGTCTCCCTCTCTGTAAACTCGCCCCTCTCCAATCTGTCCTGAATGCAGCAGCCAGGCTCGTCTTTCTTTCCAGCCGCTATACTGATGCCTCTACCCTGTGTCAGTCTCTGCACTGGCTGCCCATCCAGTACAGGATACAGTATAAACTCAGCACTCTCACACATAAGGCTCTCCACAGTGCTGCACCCCCATACATCTCCTCCCTTATCTCTGTCTACCACCCTACCCGTTCTCTCCGCTCTGCTACTGATCTAAGACTACACACCTCACTCATCCGAACCTCCCATGCCCGTCTCCAAGATTTTGCACGTATTGCACCAGTTCTCTGGAACATGTTACCCCATGTGATCAGGCACTCACAACCCTCATAGTTTTAAGTGCGCTCTGAAAACAAATCTTCTTAGACAAGCGACCAAGATCCCTAATTGTTATCCCTCCAAATTCTGTCACAGATTCGTCACTTCCTGCACTTTGGCACCCACAGGCACTTATCTGTATATAGATGTAATGGTTGGGATGGCAGGTTCATCCACATTTTATGTATACTACCCCATATTTATGTAACATGGCTGGTCCATTGTAAACCAAGCACTTGTCACCCTGTGTCTCATCCATACACCCTAATAGATTGTACGCTCTTGCGAGCCGGGCCCTCACACCTCGTTTCATTTGTCAGTAGCTTTTTTATAATGTAATGTCTGGTTTGTTTGTGCTTATTCCCTCTGTATTGTAAAGTGCTGCGGATTATGTTGGCGCTATATAAATAAAGATTATTATTATTATTACAATAATCATTAAGGCCACCTTCTTAATGTTATTTTTGGAATAAAACTAACATTTTATCCTACGCGGTTTCTGCACGAGGATTCATTCCATGAGACGAGCGCCCGGTCTTTTTCCTCCTTTTTCTCCTCAAATGTCAACAAGGGTGACAATAAATGACTAGCAACTGGTACAGAGGGAAAGAGAACCCTGCCCGCGGGGGCTTACAATCTACAAGGAAGGAGAGAGGAGACAGAAGGTGAGGGGCAGACAGGTTTGTGGGCCGGTGTACTGGTGGTGGGGTTATGGTTTGTTATAGGCTCCTGAAGAGATGGGTTTTCAGGTTGCTTTTGAAACTGGTGAAAATTGGGGAGAGTCAGAGGTGTTGGGGAAGCGAGTTCCAGAGAATGGACGAAGCACGAGAGAAGTCTTGGAGACTGTTACCGTATTTTTCAGACCATAAGACGCACCGGACCATAAGACGCGCCTACCGTATTTTTCAGACCATAAGACGCACCGGACCATAAGACGCACCTACCGTATTTTTCGGACGTTAAGACGTACCCCCATTTTCCTCCCAAATGGGGGGGGAAAAAAGTGCGTATTATAGTCCGAAAAATACGGTATGTGAATAACTGATAAGATGAGAGCAGAGAAGAAGGTCCTGTGAGGAGCGGAGAGTGCGTGAGGGGAGATATTTGGAAATTAGGGCAGAGATGTACGGAGGGGAGAGGTTATAGAGAGCCTTGTAGGTCAGGGTTAGTAACTTGAAGTGAATTCGCTGGGCAATGGGAAGAGGCAGGGGAGTAGTGAGGAGAGAGGTGGATAAGACGGGCAGCAGAGTTAAGGATGGTTTGAAGGGGAGCAAGAGTGCTAAATGGGAGGCTGCAAAGAAGGATGTTGCAGTAGTCTAGGCGGGAGATGACAAGGGCATGGACAAGTATTTTTGTGGTGTCAAAGTTGAGGAAGGGGCGGATGAGAGAGATATTTTTAAGGTGGAGGCGGCAGCAGAGGTCAGGGTTTGGATGTGCGGTATGAAAGACAGAGAGAAGTCAAAGGTTAACCCAAGACAGTGGACCATTCCTGTTTGAATGGCGCTTGACCGCTGAGACCATACACAATCCAATACCAGCAGCACACTATTAACTAAAAAAACGATCAAAAGGCACATAGAAATTTTTTGAGAAGCGTTTCTGCTACTTAGGATACATGAAAATTTTTTGAAGGCGACCTCAATACAGGTGGCAACCTACACTAACGTTAAGTCTCTTTAGGGCCTGTTCAGACCTCCATTCTTCAGGGAGTGAAGGTTCCACCTACAAAGTACTCTACATTGACTTAAAAACCTGTAAAGGTGGGTGGAGTGCAAAAAACCAATGAGGGGGCAGCCACTACACCCATACTAACAGTCTTGAAAATATTTGGTCTTGCATATCCCAAAAACTTTTTTGAAAGGTGTGGCAGCAATATACATACACATTCCAATATCCGCAGCACACTATTAACTACAAAACTATCAAAGGCAGATAGGAATTTTTTGAAAAAGCTTTTATGCTACGTAGGATACATGAACATTTTCTGAGGGTCTGAGTGGAGGTTCCACCTACAAAGTACTCTACATTGACTTAAAAACCTGTTAAGGTGGGTGGAGTGCAATACAGGTGGGAACCTACACCAACGTTACCTCTCTCTAGGGCCTGTTGAGACCTCCACATTTCAGGAAGGGAGGGTTCCAGCTACAAAGTACTCTACATTGACTTAAAAACCTGTGAAGGTGGGTGGAGTGCAATACAGGTGGGAACCTACACCAACGTTACCTCTCTCTAGGGCCTGTTGAGACCTCCACATTTCAGGGAGTGAAGGTTCCAGCTACAAGGTACTATACATTGACTTAAAAATCAGTGAAGCTGGGTGGAGTGCAAAAAACCAGTGAGGGGGCAGCCACTCCCCCAGTGATAGTGTAGAACCATTAACCGTGATAGAGAAATCAGGGGGCGGGGTGGTGGAAAGTTGATGAATTCGGTTCTCTCTACGTTGGCGGTTTCCATATTCAGACCTAGAAGTCGGCAATGCTTATAAATGACCAAAGTGTTCCTGACTTTCTGATTCTAAATTGCTTCCCCGCCGCAGTCAGGCTTCTAACATTTTAATTAAGGCAAAATAATATATCTGTGTTCAGTCCGTGTCCCTCGTATACGACTCAATGCAATCTCCACCGAAGGCGCAGGACTAATCTGCGGGCCGCCGCGCATCTGCCTCACCTGCCTGATAAATGGCGTTTATCTTCCCAGTCCTGGTTCTCGTAAATTAAATATGGAAGATGACTTATGAAGCGTTTTCGCGCTGCAGACTTTGTACTTTTACTGAAATATAGACAAGAAGCTCCTGACGGAGCACACCATTTTATTTTTTGTTTTAGTAAAAGTAACAAGGTGCAGCAGAAAAAAAAAAAATTAAAAAATAAAAAAATTAAAAAAAAAAACTTTGAGAGTTTCTATGCGTTGGGTAATCTCTGCCTGGTAAGAGGATCCCACAAAAATAAACTTTGCATAATAGATCCTCCTACTGGGATCCCTAGTAATCAACTGTAATCTGTGGGAAAACCGACAGTAGCTGTTCAGTTTCCCTATAGCACTCCCGCAGGGCAAATGAAGCATTACACCCTGTTCATTCACAGTGGGTTAACTTGACAGTAGGTGTTCAGTTTCACTGCAGCGCCCCCACAAGACAAAAAAAAATAAAATCCCCACAGGGTGTTAACCCCTGAAAAACTAAGGGGGTTCAAGGTCTCCCCTGTAATCCCCGCAGGGCCAAATGAAGCATTACACCCTGCCCATTCACAGGGGGTTTTAAACCCTTGAAGTAGGTGCTCCTTTCCCTTAATGCCCCGAAGGAAATGAAGCTTATATAGTCCCCCATTCACAGTGTTCAGTTTTCCAGCAGCACCCCCGCAGGGCAAATGAAGCATTACACCCTGTCCATTCACAGTGGTGAAACATGACAGTGGGTGCTCAGTTTCCCTGCAGCAACCCCCCACGGGAAATAAAGGCATTAACCTGCCCTTTCACATGGTGAAACCTGACAGTGGGTGCTCAGTTTCCCTGCGGGCCCCCACAGGGCAAAATTAAAATTTCACATTGGTAACACAGTGGTTCATTTTTCCCTGCAGCGTCCCCACAGGGCAAATGAAGCATTACACCCTGTACATTCACAGTGGGGAAACCTAACAGTAGGTGTTCAGATTCCCTGCAGCGCCCCCACAGGGAAAATGAAGCTTTATCCCTTGTCCATTTAAGTGATTAACCTGAAATGCTATCCTGAAATAGCAGGGCAATAAAAAGATTTACAATGTTCCACAATGAGGGTTAATTTTTGAGTAGGCTTTTTGTATTTGGTAAGAGTCTTTATTTACCCTTGCCTAAAGTGCCTAAAGCTAATCAATTTAGTGACAATACCCTTTTAAGGTCAGGGTTGGGGGATCGTGTTAGGGAAAAAAAATTAGATTCGGACATCCCTATCCGAATCTATAAAATTTCTAGGGTGCAAATTACAAAATAATGTCTGTATCTATGGTTTACTGTATACTAAGTAAATAGTAGTACACAAAGGAGAAAAAGTCTTGCATTTTTCGTGTCAGGCCACTACTTCCACTCTGTAGTGCAGGGCTCTGCAACGTCAGCTCTCCAGCTGTTGGGAAACTACAACTCCCATCATGTATTTATATAATCTATATCATGATGGGAGTTGTAGTTTCCCAACAGCTGGAGAGCCGGCGTTGCAGACCCCTGCCTTGCCACTTTTTGGATCCAGAGAACTAACAAGGCTTTTCCACTAGGGATAAGTTCCGGGTCGGGGTCGCCCTTCTTGGGATGGGTACCCTGCTGTCTGGCTAGGTAGGGATATTATATATATATATTTATGTCACTTTCCTTACTATACTGTTATTAGTCAGGGACAGTATTTTTGTTATTATACGTGTTTGATATTGTTCTAAAAGATTATTTGAAAAATTAAAAAAAAGTTTTATCATACGGTTTGGTGGAGACTCCAATATGGTTTTGTAGTTGCTAATCCAAAACAGAGCAGAGTTCTATTCGAGCAACACTATTTTTGTATCACGGGAAAAAAAAGTAAAAAAAAAAACTAAATATATAATTGAATAGCCAAGCATGAGAAAGTACTAAAGGGGTTGCATCATTACATTGAATGGTCTTCAGAATAAGGGGACAGTGAAAAAAACAACTTTGCAATTGGATGTCTTTGCAAGCGTCTTGTTTCAGTCTTTCCTTATCTTCGTTTTCTGTAAACACTGTTCCCCAGTGCCGGTCGGGTTCCTCCTTTCATTTCATTGGCGAGGGTTACAAATTTTTTTCTGTCCCCC
>JAODAL010044211.1:0-33098 GCA_025379985.1 Phyllomedusa bahiana
AAAAAAAAGAAAACTGTTATGTTTTCGTAAAATAACGGTATTTTTTGCCCTTTCAAATTCACCTGTGGTGACATAAATTGTTTTTTAGTTTTACGTGAAAGCTGCATAATGAACAAAGTGTAGTGCGCCAAAGTCAAAAAAACACTATTGAAATTTATTCGGAAAATAAAAGTTTTTTTGACCTTTCAATTCACCTGTGTGACTATAAAATTGCGTTTTAAGTTTTAGGAATGCGTCAATAAAAAAAGCTGTAGGGGCCCCAAAAGTCAAAAAACACGTATTGTTATGTTTTCGTATAATACACAGTTTTTTTTGCACCTTTAAATTCCCCTGTGGTGACTTAAAATTCTGTTTTGATTTACATGAAAAGCTGGTAAATGAACAAAGCTGTGTGCCCCAAAGTCAAAAAACAGTACTGTTATGTTTTCGTAAAATAAGGGTATTTTTTGCCCTTTAAATTTCCCCTGTGGTGATTTAAAATTGCTTTTTTTAGTTTAATGAAAGCTGCGTCAATGAAAAAAGTGTAGTGCGCCAAAGTAAAAAAACGATCTAAAATGTTTTGGATAATAAAATGTATTTTTTGACCTTTAAATTCACTGGGGTAACTAAAAATTGCTTTTTTCAGATTTACTGCAAGCTGCGCATTGAACAAAGCTGTAGTGCCCCAAAGTAAAAAAACAGTATTGTTATGTTTGTAAAAACCGGGTATTTTTTGCACCTTTAAAATTCCCTGGGTGACTTTAAAATTGTTTTTTAAGATTTAGTGCAAGCTGGTCAATGAACAAAGCTGTAGTGGCCAAAGTCAAAAAACACGTATTGAAATGTATTGGGATAAAAAAATTTTATTTTTTGACCTTTTAAATTCCCCCTGTGGTGACTTAAAATTGCTTTTTTAAGATTTACGTGCTGCTGCTCAATGAACAAAGCTGTAGTGCCCCAAAGTCAAAAAACCGTTCTGTTTGTTTTCGTATAATACTGGTTTTTTTGCCCCTTTAAATTCCCCGTGGTGATTATAAATTGTGTTTTCAGATTTAAGTGAAAGGGTGGGTATAGAAAAAAGGTGGAATGGGTAAAAATTGAAAAAGAACACCTATCTGAAAGTATATGTAAAAAAAGTGGAGTTTTGCACCTAACACGAGACCTCTTATGAAATTTGTGTATCCAAATTAAAGTTCAGGTCCCCCAATACAGGAAATTTTAAATAGCAAATTTTAAAAATAAAGATATGCAGGAATGTTACATAAGTCATGTTGAACTTTATCAAGTGTTCTTTATAGAGTTGTCTGTGTTTGCCGCGAGGCCTCCCCCCCCCCCCCGCTCCCCCGTGACTTTCAGCGGTAGATGCCCCTTTAAATTCCCTTACCTAACTACTAAAATCTTCCAAACTTAATCTAATAAAAGTTACGGTCCAGCTAATAGTGAGGTTTCTCTGTGCAGAAAAAGATTAAATTTTGTGAGTGTTTGGCCCAAAGGGAGAGCCAGTCCTACTCTATGAGGCGTGAAGGGGCATGAGGGTGAACAGGAAACCGGGTTTTGTAAAACGCGGGGATGTGATTTTTTCCCGCCAAAGCAAACCCTCAATCCAGTCATGACGCGCAACAATCTCACCTGCTTATTTGTAATCTGTTTTTTGGCGCCCCAAAATTTCAGGAAGTCGAAAAAAGGCGGATTTAATAGTGATGCACGATTTTGCCCTTTAAATTTTCGTGATCTAAAAATTTAGATCACCCTAAAAACTTGCGATTTCAATTTGTCGATAATAATGTCAAAACTAGTGTGTTTTATGCCCTGCTTCCTTTAACTGTCGGTCACTCCTTTTTAATATATAGTGCATCTCAAAAAATTTCAATATCATTGAAAATTAAAAGTGTTCTCCAGGACTATCTTTTAATTTGTTATAGGGCTCGCAAACGTATTATATTAAACTTGTATTTTACGTAATGAGTTATACAATATATGGGTTTCTCTATTTGACTTTATTATTGATATCAATTATCTTTTCAGTGATATTCTTATTTTTTGAGATGCACTATAATAGAGGTAAGCTGAGCTGAGTGAGAAAAAGCCATATTGTACTCGTCTGCCCGTGCCTTATTTAGTTTTAAAATCTGTTTTCTCTGAAAGGCTGTAGTGGTTCAGCGTAAAACCCAGGCTACAGAGCTGAGGAAGCCTGTGGCTATTTTATACTACCTGTGGTTCAGGCAGCATGAAACTGCTGACAGGTTCCTTATTAGTTTACCTTGCATTACATTATGATATTCTTTATGCAATCTTTACCCTTTTTTTTTTGGCTTTTAATAAAAATCACATGTGGTTTTTTTTGGCAACAATGTGATTCGGTGAAACATTTTAAAGGGAAAATTTTGGTTATTTATTTTTTCTCCGAATAAATGTGTGTATCATGAAATTACAGTGACTGTTCAATTTATGCTCTTCACAGAGGGGCAAAATTCTTTAAAAGCTATAATGTGATTGGAAGTCTTGTCACACCCAAATTTTAATGATAAAATGATAGTTTAGCTCCTCATCTATCTTTTAACATCTTAGCTTACATAGACTTTGTTCACATGTATCTGAAAAAGTAGTTCTGCATGCATTGGTATTTTTCTGCCAGAATGTCATAAATACAGGCTCGGACTGGGCCGCCGCTCCCCGGGGCCCATCCGCGCATCTGGTCCCTGAGCGCCCGGGCCCTGCGTCCTGAGCGTCCAGAGACCGAGCCCGGTAGCCGGGGACTAATGTCCCCAACTCTCGGGGCTGCGCGGTGTCAGCGGAGCACAGCGCCACTAGCGCTGCGCTCCACTGATCTCCCTGGCAGGCTGAAGGTGTTAGGCCTTCAGCCTGCCGGACGCCGGCCCCTACTGCTGACGTAGGCGGCGTGGTGACGTCACATCACCGCGCCGCCTATGCAGGGCGGCAGGAGCCGGCAGCATCTCGGAGCGGCGGGAGCGACCAGGAGCAGGAGCTGGGTAAGTGGGGCCTTGACTACAGAGGGGGGTCCCTGGCTACAGAGGGGGGTCCCTGGCTACAAAGGGGGGTCCCTGGCTACAGAGGGGAGTCCCTGGCTACAGAGGGGGTCCCTGGCTACAGAGGGGGTCCCTGGCTGCAGAGGGGGTCCCTGGCTACAGAAGGGGGTCCCTGGCTACAGAGGGGGTCCCTGGCTACAAAGTGGGGTCCCTGGCTACAGAGGGGAGTCCCTGGCTACAGAGGGGGTCCCTGGCTACAGAGGTGGGGGTCCCTGGCTACAATGGGGTCCCTGGCTACAGAGGGGGGTCCCTGGTTACAGAGGGGGGTCCTAACTACAGAGGGGGGCCTCCCTGGCTACAGAGGGGGGTCCCTGGCTACAAAGGGGGGTCCCTGGCTACAGAGGGGGGTCCATGGATCCAGAGGGGGGTCCCTGGCTACAAATGGGGTCCCTGGCTACAAAGGGGGGTCCCTGGCTACAGAGGGGGTCCTGACCACAGAGAGGGGTCCCTGGCTACAGAGGGGGGTCCAGGGCAACAAAGGGGGGGCCCTGGCTACAGAGAGGGGTCCTGACTACAGAGGGGGGTCCCTGGCTACAAAGGGGGTCCCTGGCTACAGAGGGGGTCCTGACTACAGAGGGGTCCCTGGCTACAGAGGGGGGTGCCTGGCTACAGAGGGGGGTCCCTGGCTACAAAGGGGGGTCCCGGGCTACACCAGGTGGTCCTGACTACAGAGGGGGGTCCCTGGCTACAAAGGGGGAGTCCCTGGCTAAAAAGGGGGGCCCTAACTACAAGGGGGGCCCTGGCTAATGAAAGAGGGGCCCTGGCTAATGAAAGGGGGGCCATGACTACATAGGGGGGCCCTGACTACAGAGGGGGGTCCCTGGCTACAGAGGGGGGTCCCTGGCTACAGAGGGGGGTCCTGACTACAGAGGGGGGGTCCCTGGCTACAAAGGGTGCCCTGGCTAATGAAAGGGGGGCCCTGACTACAAAGGGGGCCCTGGCTAATGAAAGGGGGGCCCTGACTACAAAGGGTGCCCTGGCTAATGAAAGGGGGGCCCTGACTACAAAGGGGGCCCTGGCTAATGAAAGGGGGGCCCTGACTACAAAGGGGGCCCTGGCTAATGAATGGCTGGCCCTGACTACAAAGGGGGCCCTGGCTAATGAAAGGGGGGTGGGGGCCCTGACTACAAAGGGGGCCCTGACTACAAAGGGGACCCTGGCTAATGAAAGGGGGGCCCTGACTATAAAGGGGACCCTAGCTAATGAAAGGGGGGACCTGACTACAAAGGGGACCATGGCTAATGAAAGGGAGGCCCTGGCTAATGAAAGGGGGGCCTTGACTAACTAGAGGGGGCCCTGACTACATAATGGGGGCCCTGCCGACCTCCACCGGATCTAAAGGGGGGGGGGGGCTGACTGCCTGCACACGAGCGAAAGGAGCCCCCTAACTGCCTATATACTACCTAGAAGAGACCCCTAACTGCCTGTATAGTACCTAAAGGCAGGGCCGTCTTTCTCATTGGGCCAGGTAGGCACCTGCCCGGGGTCCCCATGAGCAGAATGGGCCCACATAGGGTTGCTATCTCGCCAGTATAATACCAAGGCCGGTGCTGTTAGTTTCGTTGTCCCTGCTCTTATAACCGCCGGCATACTCTGCTGCTGACAGAGCGGGGGCGGGTCTGTGCTCTTCTCCTTCAACATTGACTGCAGCAGCACGATGGGGCAGTGAAGGAGACGCCGGCACGGAGTGTGAGTAGCCGGCTGACTAATTAAATATAGTAAATAGTACCTTTCTATTGTGCAGCTGTCCAGCTCGTCGCTGGGAGCAGACATGGATGGCTGCACATTCCAGGAGCACCCAGAGCTGATAAACAACTCTCCCTGCATTGCCTTATCAGCTCACTGATAAACATGGAGATCAGGGTCATCAGGTCAGTGTGAACGCATATGATAGCCCCAGCTCAGCTGAGGCAGTGTTCACACTGAACAGATGACTCCTGTATTACCTTTTGCTTACTGTTAACTTCCCCTCTTATGTATATATTTATGTGTGTGTATGTATATTTTTATACACACACACACAATATATATATATATATATATATATATATATATATATACTATATATCATGCATGCATACATATACACACCCAACCACTCACAGGAATATCGAGAGCATAAACAGTGTCATGTAATTGGCCACCTAGGCCCCCAGGACACAGCCACTCATAGAGTATACTTATTTATAGTTTGACTTCTGTCTACCTCGTGTTTTTCGTGGTCAGGGCGTCATTTCTGAAGCCACTGATTGGATTCAGCAGTCATCTGCCTTTGTCGGACTTCACCATTTGAAAGTAAATGGCTTTGAGTGATAAAGTCTGAAAGTGGCAGGTGGCTCGGGAATCCAATCAGTGGCTTCAGAAATGATGACCTGACCACCAAGAACAAGAAGTAAACAGAAGACGTAGCCCTGTGTGGGATACGTTTTGCTCTATTGCTGCATGTGCTTATTTTACAGGACTAGTTATTATCCCTAATGGGTCTGTCTTGGTATCTGCCAGGGTACCTTTTTATGGTACCCCAAAGGATACTTCAAATGAATGCAATATCACAGTATGAACCCACCCAAAGTGGTTGTGTTGTTTGGAGGACCTAGTGCACAGCTCTGCCCGGGGGCCCATAATGCTGTTAAGACAGCCCTGCCTAAAGGAGGCCTTAACTGCCTGTATACTACCTAAAGGAGGCCCTAACTGCCTGTATACTACCTAAAGGGGGTCCCTAACTGCTTGCAGCCTATATAAAGGGGACCTAACTACCTACAGCTTACCAAACTGGGGGAAACCCCCTACCTACAGCCTAACTAATTAGGACTCACCAACACTTACCTACAGCCTACCTAACTGGGGTCCACCAACCTAACTGTAGCCTATCTACTGTAACGGACTTGGTAGTGGATCCGCTGGACCACCGCAGGCGATGATAGCTAAGCCACGCCAGGGAACGGAATCTAAGTAGCCCCCGGTTTTCACCAGAGCCCGCCGCAAAGCGGGATGGACTTGCTGCGGCTTGAGGCTACCAGGTCGTCCCCCCTGACGTGACTTGCCTGCGGCGGCAGCCGAGGTGCAGCGAGGTACAAATAGTATTCCCAGAATCGTAGCGGTGGGCAGGCAGTATGGTCAGGGCAGGCGGCAATGGTTCGTGGTCGTGGACAGGCGATAAGGTCAGGGCAGGCGGCAGAGGTTCGGAGTCGAGAAACGTGGCAAGGTCTGGTACACGGCAAGGCAAATAGACTATCAGGAACGCTTTCACAAAGGCACGAGGCAACAAAGATCCAGCGGGGAAGTGACGTGGGACCAAAACTAAAATAGAGACAGCGCCCGGCAATTAGCCAATTACCGGCGCACTGTCCCTTTAAATCTACATGAACGAGCGCGCGCGCGCGCTAGGGGGCGCGCATGCGCATTCCGGCCAGCAGGGGACGCGGACCGAACGGGAGCGCGGTCAGGTGAGGAGACGGGACGGATGCAGCCACGGGCGGCAGTGGGACCCGCGGCGGCACCCGTCCCCGCCGGGGACCTGCCGCGGGGGACACAGGTGCGACCGCGGTCCGTGGATCGGACCGTGGCGCAACCCGTTACATCTACTTTCCTAACTGGGGCCTGCTTATCTACATGGGGGCTGTTTACCTACCCACCCGTGGATACTAGGATACTAGGCCTCTAAGTTATGGCTTGTACGCGCTCTCTCACCCCTGGGAGGTTTGTACAGAGGTGGGAATAGGTAAAGAGATGCTGGAAAAGTGAGGATTCTAAGATATTTGTGTGTAATTTCTGCAGGGATGAGTGGTGGCCAGGACAAGTCATCATGGCGATGTGGAACGGATGCAGAAGAAAAGGGAATAAGAACGACTCAAGAGAAGAGAATGACATCTCCGGTGAATCCCTGATTTCAGGGGTTATTTTTTATATTGTAATGTGATGTGACCTGAGCTGGTGTCTGATCTGGTCTGGTCTCTATATGGCGGTGTATAGTGACAGTGTACATGTGTTCCTGATTGTAAGAGTGAGGGAACACCTGACATTGTGATTAGGAGTTACACTTTCTTTCTTGGTGGTGTGTATTATAGAAGGTGGTGAGGTGCGTGACCAAGGGAAGCGTGGAGGGGGATATTGTGTGTGGGTGGAGGGGATATTGTATGTGGGTGGAGGGGGATATTGTGTGTGTGGGTGGAGGAGGATATGGATGGAGCTACTTATCCCTGTGTCTATGATATGATAGACTGACAAATGTGTGACTACATTGTACTGTATTATGTGGTAAAATGGGCGCATTTATGTCCGAGAGGCCATTAACATTTTCATGTACAGTAGGGAGGGCCCCCGAGATCAACTCACCTGTGGGCCACAGACTCCCCAGTCCGACACTGCATGCATATCATCAGCACCTTATGGACCATAAGAAGTAAGTTGGGTCTGCCGAACTGCAAGAAAAGAAAAAAAAAGTACAGAGTATAATTTAGACCTGAGATCAAATCTCTAAATAGATTCAGACCTCATATAAAAATATCAATATCCAGGACCAATGTGGTTCTCAGATATCAGTTTTCGTGACACCGAGACTGCAAACAGAGGGTAGTAAAACTATATACGTATCGATGGTTGAAGTCATGTGTCAGTCAACCCAAGCACTGAGAACCATTTTTATCCTAATATCGATATTTCTATCTACCATCCATGCACCGTTTGCAGGACAGCTGTCAGCGGACTCCATGAGAATCTTCTCTAATCCAGGCAACTGGCAATATGGGTGTTTGGAGAGTTACAGGGTTAGTGTATACCACTATACACTTTATTTGATTTTCTGTGACTATCTCAAACAAGGGAATGCTTTTTGTTAGTTTTTCCTTCTCAGACACTTTTACTACCAATAATAAAGATCACTAGCATCTGGCACTTACTCTCTTCTATGACACACCCTTGTACAAGGAAATCAGGAAGATAGGACAAACACATCACTTCCTGCAGTATCTGCAGTCCCTCATCAGTGCAATGACTTGAAGACTTATTTTAAAGCTCTATTTCATCACACTTCCAGAGTGGTGTGACCACTGTATTTGCTATAGTGAATGTGGTATAGTATATATGTTGTAACACACTCGCTTACAGTGTCGGACTGGCCCACCGGAAGATCGGTGGATCCTCCTGTAGGCCCCTGGTCTGACACAGCAGGGCCCGCCACCACAGGTAGCCAGACCCGGCCCGCATATCATGCCTTTAAAATGCCCGGGCCCTCTGTCCCGAGCGCTCACAGGCTTAGAGTGCCATCCGTGCTCTGCTCCACTATTCTGCCTAGTAAGAATTAGGCTTTAGGCCTCAGACCTGCTAAGAGTCGGCACTGTGTCATCATGCAGGCGGCGCGATAACTTCATATCATCGTGCCACCTGTGCCGGGCTTCACTAGGAGAAATTCGGCAGTGAAGCCCAGACTGCCGCAGCCGCTCATCCGGGAACGGGAAAAGGTGAGTGTATTTTTTTTTCACCTAGCTACCTGGGGGCAAACTACCTAGCTATCTGGGGGCAATTTACCTAGTTATCTGGGGGCAAACTACCTACCTGGGAACAATTTACCTACTTATTTGGAGGCAATATACCTACCTGGGAGCAATTTACCTACCTATCTTTGGGCAATCTACATACCTACACCTACCTACGATGGGCCTAACTACTGCCTACCTATCTATCTACCTAGGGGCAATCTACCTACCTACCTGGGGCCTAACTACTGCCTACCTATCTACCTACCTAGGGGCAATCTACCTACCTATCTGGGGCCTAAATACTACCTACCTACCTAGAGCAAAGCTATCTCCCTATGGCCTACCTACCTGGAGCCCATCGACTACCTCAATACCTGTGGCCTAACTGCTTCCTACCTAACTGGGGCTTATCTACTGCCTACCTACCTTGGGACTTCAAACCTACCTATCTGGAGGCCTACCTACCTAGGGTCTACCAACCTACCTACCTTGGGCCTACCCACCAACCTGCTTGGGGCCTATCTATCTACCTAGGGTCTACCTACCTACCTGGGGCCTTGCCTGTCGACCTATCTACCTAGAGCTTGCCTACTCACCTACCTGAAGCCCCTAATATAGGGGTCTACCTATCTGTAGTGCCATATTCTGTATTAATGCTGCCCTAGGCATGCTGATTAGTGTTTCTGTATTTTGCAGGTTTCCCCTCTGGACGAGTGTTGTATCCATTTCTTTAAGAAAATGGTCAGTGAGGGATGTTGTTGGGTAGTGTTTATTTAAATAAAGTGTTTTTGTGTTTTTTGGTGTATTTTTTACCACTATTTTTCCAGTGTTAGTAATAGAGGTGTCTGACAGACGTCTCTCTATTACTAGCACTAAAGCTTGGTGTCAGCCAGCTGTGTTTTTCTTGTCACCCCAAGGCTGACACCAGTAACTCCATCAAAGTCCAACTGGGAAAACTGTATAAAAAACAGAAACACTACACAAAGCAAAAATCAGGACAGTACTGAACACCGTCCCCTGCACCACTTAGAGGGGAGGGAGTTCAGACCACACAATATGATTCTGAGAGGCACAGGCCAGAGCTCCAGGGAGTTAGTCCTCTGTTCCTCCTCAGAGACCTGGGCCTCTAAATTATGGCCTGTACTTGCTCTCCCACCCCTGGGAGTTCCAAAAAGCGAAGAGGTGCTAGAAAAGAAAAGATTCTAAGATATTTGTGCCCAAATCTGCAGAAACGAGTGTTGGCTGGAAGAAGTCAGCATGGAGCTGTGGACCAATGGAGAAGAGAAGGGAACATGAGCGACTCATCAGAGATACATCACCTGTGAGTCACTAAATATAACTGAACTGCAATCACTTATATGTGTACAATGTGTAATAGTTTATATTCAGTACTGATGTGGTTGTATTATTCAGTCACTATGTGATGGTTATATGTCATCATAGTGTCGTGGTAGTGTTCAGTCACTATATGGGAGTGATATGTGGTCATAATGTTGTGGTATTATTCAGTCACTATGTGGTAGTGATATGTGGTCATGGTGTGGTGGTATTGTTCACTCACTGTGTGGGGTGATATGTGGTCATAGTGTGGTGGTATTAATTCAGTCACTATGTGGGGGTGATATGTGGTCATAATGTGGTGGTGTTATTCAGTTACTATATTGTGGTAATATGTGGTCATGGTGTTGTTATATTATTCAGTCACTATGTGGTGGTGAAATGTAGTCATGATGTTGTGGTATTATTCAGTCGCTATGTGGTGGGGAAATGTGGTCATGGTGTGTGGTATTATTCAGTCACTATGTCGTGATGATATCTGGTCATGATGTGGTGGTGTTTGGTCTTACTAGAATTATTGGTAATATTGGCTTTCGGATTCTGGTTTTGTGAAATTATTTGGTAACTGTACGACCATTATTTAGTGGTTTTATACTCAGTACTTCATGTTATAGATTTTGAGATATTTTTATTCATATAAAATGTATCATCTGGGTAGTGGAACATATATCTTTAGACCTTTTATGTCCTGTTGCTATTAGGTGAGGGAGATTTAAAAACCACAGCGCCCCATCTTGATTACAGATTAGAGTTATGATGTTATCACATGGTCTGCATAAATTGAAGCAAGACTGGGCAAGGGCAGAACCATCTTAAAAGAATTATGGGCCCCTGGGAATAGAAAGGCAGTGTGCACTGCCCACATACATGATATCACACTTGGCCATGCCTCAAGCGCCCTCCAAGCACACCCATATTATCAACGCCACTTATGTCTGGACACCGGTAGCCTGCAGCCTACAAGACTATTTGGCAGGGTAGGGTGCCTTTGGTTGCCGTCTTCACCATGGTTTTTAATTGTATACACATCCTAAAAACACACAAACAGTTAAGTAAGGAAAGCCAATCAAGGGATCCAGGGTAGGAACATACATACACCACTTGAGGCCCCAATAATTTTGGGGCCCCTGGGCAACTGTCTAGTGTGCCCAATGGAAAAGATGGCCCTGGGCAGGGGCACCGTACAGATGGCGGAGACAGCAAGGCAAAGTGGGCCCCTAAAATCAACTTCTCTGGTAGGCCCTTGGCACCCCAGTTCGACACTGCTCGCTTAGCTCTCCAGTGCCATCTTGGACAGTCCAGGGGATTAATCACCTTACTGTAGTGGAATCGCCACTTTCTTGTTCGTGGATATGACACATGGAAATTCGGCACTCGGACCACACAGTATATTTTAAGACTGTCCTCAATCAGTTTTACTCCTTAGGCAAGGTTAAACATAGAAACAAAGCAAATTAAATCCTAGACCATCTGTCCGCTGACCTGTAGAGACCCTCCCTACCAGTGGTCTGGCCTATCGCCGAGCACCACAAAACAATAGTATTCTTACTGATCAATATAAACCTGAGGGCTAGAGCTTTCTTCTCAGCTCTTCTGCTGCTCCAACTCCAGGTAGCAACTACACCTGGAGTAACAGGCATTTTGAACGCGGGAATGGCCTCCAACCCAACACTAAAGCCGTGTAAGGAAAGCCAGCCCATAGTTAGCCACAAAGCAGCCATGCTATCTTCATGTGTCAACAGTCTACAGTTACTGACACAAAATAGCTGGCTTTCCCCTCCAAGACCAGGTCTTCGGTGACACATCATTTGCAGGTATCCTGCTGTATTCCATCTAGTGGCAGAGACCGCCTAAGGTTGTGACTGCCTAAGGTCGCTCAGTACCTTATATAGCAATGACTAAACTTTTAAAATTCTCAATATACTTTAATCAAATAACGATATAAAATTTCGACAGTAGTCTGTAAGGCATAGTAAAGTGCAAGTACTTATCAGAATGCAATGCAATCCATGTCTCTGCGATGCATAGCGGTGAGGATAAGCTGGAGGACACGAGCCGCCCGCACACCTGTGCAACGTTTCGAAGACTGGCTTCTTTCTCAAGCAAGAAGCCAGTCTTCAAAACGTCGCACAGGTGTGCGGGCGGCTCGTGTCCTCCAGCTTATCCTCACCGCTATGCATCGCAGAGACATGGATTGCATTGCATTCTGATAAGTACTTGCACTTTACTATGCCTTACAGACTACTGTCGAAATTTTATATCGTTATTTGATTAAAGCATATTGAGAATTTTAAAAGTTTGGTCATTGCTATATAAGGTATGTACGTGAGAGGTGGAAGCTCATGAAACCAAACTTGTGCTGAAAGGAACCACACTCAATTACCAAGAACCATTGTGTTTTAAGGTCGCTCAGTACACATATAAAATATGTATATAGTTTGCAGTGGTGTATCACACCTCTTTTTACAGGGCCCTCCTTGCACTCAAATCATAATCATCACTTAAACAAATCCTGTTTTTACATTACTTTATTCTAAAAGTCAAAACTTTTTTTACATTACTTTTCATGATGATGTGTAAGGTTTTTTTGCCTGTGGGATAAGTTTATAACTAAAAATCAGCACAATCTCCCACCAGCCCACATACAATTTCCACCACCACTTTTGTCTTGGTCACGCACTTGCTGCTTTCTAAAATGCACAATACCAACAACACAAGCAAGAAAATAAAAGTCTGGTATTGAAACCAAAATAGGTAAGCAGATAGGTGGAGCTCCTTTTATGTAGACTTACCCCAAATAAGGCAGGTAGCTATATAAGTTCCACCTTAAGTAGGTGGGTCGCTATCTGGGCCCTCTAATAAGTAGGAATGTATACAGGCCAAAGGTAGGTAGGTACATGGGCCCCCCATTAAGTAGGTAGGTACATAGACCCCCTCATTAGGTATGTATATAGACCACAGGTAGGTAGGTATATAGGTCCACTGTAGGTAGGTACAGAGGCCTTTTGTAGGAAGATAGGTATGTATTCCCCCTGTAGGTAGATAGATAAGTATTTGTCGTAAATTATTTTGGTAAATTGGTAGGCATATTTGCTCCCTGTAAGTAGACAGTTATATAGATCCCTGTAGGTAGGTAGGTCTAGTCAGATATACAGCCCTCTGTAGGTATGTAAATATTTATGCCCCCTATAGGTATACAGCCCCCTGTTGGTACGTAGGTATGTATGCTCCCTGTAGCTATACAATACAGTCCCCTGTTGCTAGGTAGGAATATGTGCCCTATGTAGTTAGATAGGAACTTTTATAGGCCTCTCTGGCTGATTGAAACAAAATAAAAAAAGATACTACCCTCTACCTGTTCCCCCACCAAGCAGCTAACTCCAGGAGCTAATGTCCGCCATGAGCAGCTTAACTTCTTTTACCTATGCCTGGACACTGCTCCCATGTCCCCTAGGCCAGAAGCCTAGGGCTTAAGCCTTAGGGTATTTTCAGATTATGTTTTTCTGGAGTATAGCGGCGTGTACTGTGGGTGCCGCTATACGCTGGGTGTTTTAGAAGTAAGCGCTAGCCAGCGCGTATTTCTAAAATGATCTGGCCCGGTCCCCTTTCACTCTCGTTTTCCCCGGTGTATAAGTGTCAGGGAAAATGGGAGGTAATCATAGTTCTCAATGACAGCTATGAATTACTGTATTGTGAGCTGTACTTCGGTGTCTATCAGAACAGTATTGTAATCATCACAGATTAGTATGTCAAAATTAAACTTTATTTATCAAATTTTATACAAAAGAAAAAAAAATATGCATAACCGTAGAAATTTTAAAACCAACAAAAGCTCTGATCAAGCTAAATGTATTCCCAAAGTCAGCACTTTTGTATCACTTTTAAATGTTCTCTGAAATGCATGGCTACTTAAATTATGGTATAAGAGATACTTTTATGTATGAATTAATCCACGCAATATTATCTAACATGGAAGGTAGCACTCATTCAAGTGTAACTACTAGTGTATTACTTAAAGTTAGTAATATAGCTCCATTAACATCTGTCTCCTCTTCCAACAATCGGTTAATAGCGAAATGTAGTTTTGCGGTGACTGTTGGGATATAGTAGCACAAGATTTGCTATCTCTAAAGAGCAAAAAAGCTGTCATTGGGGCTCTAGCTATTAGATTTCAATCACAAAATATAGTAGTGGTCTGCCAGAGTAGTTGGTCAGACCGCAGAAGATTAGACATTTTGAAATAAAAAAAATGCCCCAAAAACCTCTCCTACTTGTTTCACCACAAACATGGCATCATCTTGAGCATGAGGTATGGCGTTGGAAGTTTGAAATTGTTGGAAAGGGAGTCTAGTGTTAATGCAGCTATAGCACTAACTTGCAGTAATAAACTGGTAGTTACTAGAAATAAGCAAACAGTAAAATGTTCGAGTCGTACTTAGAACAGTAGTGGTGTTCGGTTTGAGGGTTGACTCAAACTCGAACCTCATTAAAGTCAATGGGAGAAGATGTTTGGGTTAATTTTTATACCTATACAGGTGAGGAGAAGCTGGAATTACCATCCATAACAGTAAACTGCATTCATGGAACAACTTAGTAAAGAAAATTTATCTCTAAGAGTGACAGAAAAAAATTGAGAGGCTAAAATACTTCATTCCTTTCAATGGCTAACTCAAAAGATGAGGACAGCTTGCAAGCAGGGGCATATCTATAGGAAACAAAAAAGTAAGTTTTGTCACTCAGTTTGTTCAATTTTTGAATAATAACTCCAAAAATCTTCGATTCACCAGTAACATACAATGTACATCGATCGATTTTTTTTTTTTAGATGTGACATTGACTTCTATAGCTGCGGGGCAAGCAATATTAGTTGCTCCGTATAAAAAACCTACAGCAAAAAATTCTATTTTAGCAGCATCTTCATGCCATCCCAAACATGTGTTACATAACTTACCAGTAGGTGAAATGTGCCGTTTAAAAGGAAATTGTAGCAATGGTAAACAGTTTGGTAACTATTGTAGAGAATTATGTATCAACTTCAAACAGCGGGGTTATAAACAAACCACACTTAATGCAGCAGTCAAGAAAATTTACAAAATTGAGAGGTCAGCACTTTTGGATGTCAGTGTCAGGAAAAGGAACAAACAGCCAAATTCTGGTAATATAACATTTAGCACCAGATATAGTAGGCAATTCACTGAAATTGTTAAGATTGTGAAGAAGCATTTGCCTTTACTCTTCATTAATCCTGCAGTTAAAGAAGTCTTAGCCCATAATGTCAGGTTTGTCTCACGAAGGGCATCAAATTTAAGCTCTATATTATCTCCAAGCTTACTCGCACCAAAGAAAAAGGAAACCACTCCCTGGCTAACTGTAAATGGTTTTTTCAAATGTGGGCATTCCGTGTGTACGATGTGCCACTATGTTGAAAAAACAGAACAATTTTTTTCCTTCAGCAATGAAAAAAAGTTTACCATTTCCACACATATTAATTGCAACAGTAAATTTGTTGTATATTTAATCAGTTGCAGATTATGCCGAGTTCAATACGTTGGCTGTACATCAGGACCCCTCAAAGTTAGGATACGTAGACATCTCTCTGATGCTTTGAAACCTTGTTCATTCAAGGCATCAACCGTATCCAGGCATTTTTTTTAAATCCATGGGGGGGATTTATTGGGATTTTCGGTCATTGGTATTGAAAAAGTTGCACGGTCATTAAGAGGAGGTGACTTACATAAAAAATTATTTCCAAGAGAAGATTGGTGGATTTTTCATCTATCCACATGAGTTCTACTAGGTTTGAACACCAAACAAGATATCTCTTACCAATACTGATATAAATATGGAAATATTGTAGTGATGCGTTATTGAGATGTCCATATAAATGATTAGAGTGTCAGACTTCCAATGAGAGTCTAATGTAAGGCTAAAATTTAATTAAATATTTTTGCAGTTTCCAAAAGATATAAATAATAAAATAATTTAGTATGGTATTTTTTCTAAAAGTTAGTATAGTATAGTTTAATATAGTTCGCTTTTGCGAACCATCTATGTTTGCTTCGCGGCAGCTCTGTTGGTATGCAAAGTAGCGAAGGGAGTCAGGTATTTCTGATTGTCCCGCGAGATTTAAACAGAGCTTTTACTACTGCCCATCATACTACCTGAAAAGCCATGAGTAAGAGAGCCCTTCTCGAAACGTATCGGCATAGCTATAGGAGGTGCAGCGGACTAGTTTAGACGGCAGTACCATTGGTGGCAGCGAGAACATGCCAATGGGGAACATCAAGGTTCCGTTTCGACAAGATTAGGCGGCAGTACCATTGGTGGCAGCAAGAGTACGTGAGCGATGAGAACCCCCCAGTCAGACCTGTCAGAGGATGGAAGATGGGCGCAGATAGGCAGCGGCCAACTGACTACATAGGATTACTCTATAGGACATGAGTTTCTCCTCCCTCTCGGCAGGTGTAAAATTTTGGACCGGTAGCGAGGGTCCAAAAGGGTGGAGAGCAAGCAGTCATTCCTCTGCCGGATGGTGACTATTCGACTGTCACTAGCCAGGCAAATCAGCATGCTGGGGGCCATCTGCGCAAGTGACTCTGAGGGACTCCCTGCCTCCATCTCCACTGTATACTGCCACTTTGTGTCTGGGTCATCAGCCTCATCTTCATCATCTCACTCTACCTCCTCCAGCTGCTCCTGCTCCTTCTGAAGATAAGAAGAATGATTGATGTCCAGCATTCTTCAGATAGCACTCAATTGTTTATTTACGTAGGAGATAAAACATCAGAGACCCACAGCAAAAGACTAACACGTTTCAGGTCACGTGGACCGTTAATCATAGCATACATTGAATACACAGGTGTTCTTTTTAAAAGAGAGACAAACCAATGAATAACAAAGATAAAATCACATGGTACAAAAAAGACACACATATTCAGACAACATCAATGGACTTGCAGGAAGAAGAAAACAGATCATTATAAACATATATCAATAATACAGACCTAAATCTGTTCTTTTATTTAAGCCATATGGTTGATAAGTTTTAACAAAAACATCCAGAAAGCCTCACGAGACCGCAGCTTCTGGATGTGATCTCCTCCCCTCTCAGGCATAATAACCCTTTCCAGACCAACAGCAGATAGAGAATCTGTGCTGCAGTTGTGAAAAGTGATACAAGTGATACAATGTGCTGACACTGCTGAAATACAATGAAAATCCATTGATTTGACATCAGAAAGATGTCTGCGAATCCTTACTTTTAGTGCACATGAGGTGCTGCCCACATACTGTTTCCTGCATTCGTTACATGATATTAAATATACAACAAAAGTTGTATTACAGTTTATATAAGTTTTAATATTATAACTGTTATTTGTAACAAAAGATATAAATTGAGTAGACACTTTCAGAATTGAACAACAGATACAGCGTGGATGTGAACACTGGTAACAACCTGGATACATTAACCAGGTGGGTCTAGGTTTCTTTTTAGGGAGAAGAGAAGGGAAAAGAATGTTTCCCAGAGTCAAATTTCTTCGTGAAACACATTTTAAACCATTTTTAAGGACCTCATAATAACCCTGATCGTTATAGAGTACTGGTAGATGTTTATTGATTATATGGGATATCTGTTTATATTCTTTTGAAAAAATGGTAGAGAAAACAATAGGTGAATTGCTAGTCATTCTGTCAGGTTTATTGTTGTTCAGACGTAGGAGACTGTCATGAGTTTTCTGTGCGGCTTTTTCCTCTGCTGCCTTCAGCATCTACTGTGGATAATCTCGTTGTTTCAATCTATTATTTAGAGCTACTGCAGAAATTTTATACATAGCTTGCTCAGAATTATTTCTTTTCAATCTTATATGTTCCCCCACCGGGACAGCTTTAATGGTATGTATAGGGTGACAGGATTTAGCATGCAGGATAGAGTTACCTGCTGTGTCCTTGCGAAACGACTCACTCCGGACAATCCCAGACGCAGCGTCACCGATTAAAAATACGTCCAGAAAAGCAATTCTGGACACATGATAAGAAAAAGTGAATGTTAGTGACAAAAAATTAGAATTGAGATAGGAAATAAAGAGTGGTATGGTCGCCTAACTACCCTTCCAGATGATAACCAGGTCATCTATGAAGCGACCACTCCAACTGCGAAAAAAATGGGTTATTTTCATGAAAAATATACATGCTTTCCCACCAAGCCATATATATTATAGCGAAAGACGGTGAAAATTTCGCTCCCATGGCCTCTCCTGTAGTTTGTAAGAAAAACCTTGATTCAAACATAAAAAAATTATGTTTTAATAAATAAAAAAATAGATTGAATCAAGAATTGTTTTAATGGGTCTGCATAATTACTGTACAGGTCCAAAAACCAAATCAGGGCGACCATGGCTAGGTCATGGGGGATGCAAGTATACAGTGACGCTACGTCTGCTGATATCCAGAGGAAGCCAACCTGTCAGGATATCTCTTTTAACCCCTTAAGCCGAACGCCTGAAAAGTAGTTAATGACCAGAACATTTTTTTAGTTTTGGCCTCCTTGCGTTTAAACAGTTGTAACTTTTTTATTTTTTCAATGACGCAGTTGGATGAGGCCTCGTTTTATTCGAGACAAGTTGTACTTTATAATGGAATAGTTCAAGTACACTTATAAATAATTGCAGTATTTTTTTTTATTTTTTTACAAAATTTGTTTTTGTTTTTTAATTTTTTTTTTACACCATTCACATTTCACACTTAATAACTTGTTAGATTAATTCTACAGGTTATTACGGTCGTGTGGATACCAAATATGTGTAGGTTTTTTTGTGCGTGTAATTTATGTACAATTATTTTTTATTAAATATTTATTTTTATTTTATTATTTATTTTTTTTTATTCTTTTTTTACACTTTTTATGTTTTTTTGTACTTTTTTTTGACTCCCATGAAGGGAGAACTGTTTAACATTTTTTTTAAATTTTTTTTTTACACTTAGTAATGTATTAGCATATTCATATATGCTAATACATGCTAATCTGTGTCAGTCTGACACAGGCAGTGATTAGGACAGCACACAGTGCGTCCTAATCACTGGCTTCTTACACAGACAACTCTGGGGGCCACGCTAGGTCCCCAGAGCTGATTGTGCAGCCGGTCCCTGAGCTCTGTCGGGTGACTGGGCGTTCCGATCACCCGACAGAGCAGGGGATCCCTTTGATTGCGCTGCGGTAACGCACCGCCGCAATCAAAGGGTTAAAGCATCGGGTTGCGGAGGTTTTCTCCGCTACCCAATGCCTGCAGGACCTGCTCTGGGATCGGGGCTGTGTAGGACAGCCCCGATCCCAGCGCAGCTGCGGCGCCGGGCGCCGCAAACCCCGATGTCTGCAGCGACGTCAAAAGACGTCGCTGCAGACGAACGACCCGCACCGGCCGCCGTCAAAAGACGGTGCGCGGTCGTTAAGGGGTTAATGTAGTAAGGACATGTTTCGTGTCTCTAACAAAGCCGGGTATATTCTTAAGTAGTGGTTGAAGGAGACTGTCAACCCAAGCCCCTAGGTTTTCATTCAATGAGGAAATACCAGATACTATCGGTCGTAGTGGGGGCGGAAACGTTTTTTTATGGATTTTAGGGAATGAATGGAAAATTGGAATCACTGGATGGTCTATGATGATAAATTGGGCTTGTTTTTCAGTCAAAACACCTGATGTTACACCACAATTAATAAGTTGTTGTAATTCCTTTTTATATTTGAAAGTTGGATCATGAGGCAGGGGAGTATATGTAGTGGTGTCATCGAGCATACAAAGATTCTGCCGTACATACAATCCTCTGTCCATGACCACAACTGAACCCCCTTTATCCGCCTGCCGTATTACAAAATCCTCCATTTTGTACAAAGATTTTAGAGCATACTGTTGTGATCTGGTTAAATTATTAATCTTTTTATTATAAGTTTTAATATATAAATCACAAAGCTAAAAATCCACCAATTCTTGAAACCGATCAGCAGCTGCCGATCTGGATTGGATAGGGTAAAATGTCGGGTTGGAAACATGAATAGTATCAGATACACATATATTATTGGGTCCAGATCCCTGACCCAAATTCTGCAAAGACACAACAGCCACCTGTTCTGCAAAACTCGAACAAATTAAAGACATATTAGATAAAGCATTATCATCTGAGACATTATCACATATCGGTATATTATTGTTCTCCTGACTCTCCCCATCATTTGATATATTTAGAAAATGTTTTTTTACAGTTAACTTTCTTACAAACCGGTTCACATCTAAAATAGTTGAGAACAAATCAAAATGCGAGGTGGGAGAGAAAGAGAGACCCAACGAAAACACCGAAATCTGATCGGAAGACAAGATTTTTGCCGACAAATTAACTACAGTCAATATTGTTTCCTCTGATATTTGTTTTTCACCTGACGTTTCGGAAAACGATGAGGGCCTCCTGTGTTTCCTCCCAGCTCGTCGTTTTTTGATGGTAGACGTTGAGCAGGAGTTCTAGGTGTAGGTACAGATGGAGTGGGAGGAAATAGTTGTTCTTTAATCTGCATACGTTGCTCTGTTGTATCTGAAGCTGTATCAGATGACTCTGGTTCAGAAGACCCAAAATTTACACGTCCCCCCATACGTCTGTGATGGACTCCATGTTTTTTCAAAATAGATCTAGGTGTAGCAGACACATGGATAGGATACACATTGTCCGAATTGTAGTCCTGTAGATCACGTAGATATTTTGAATGCTTAATCTCTACTATGGTAGATTCCAACTTGGCGATGTTTGCTTTCAGACGTGCATCCAATTGGGGAAATGCAGGTAAGTTAGAAAAAGGATTAATCTGGTCTTGCTTGCTCTTAATTTCCTTTCTTAACTGTGCCAAAATGTTAGTTTCATAAGAAATAATCAAATCAATCAATTTCAAAGAACAATCAGAAAGGATTGAATTCCACTTTTTTTGAAAATCGCCATCATATAAAAAAGTTGGTGACTTTTTTAACCTGAGTCCACGAGGTATCATGGCTTTTTCTCTATAGTTCTCAAGTGTAGTGAGGTCCCACCAGGTTTTTACTTCTTTGGTGAGTAATTTCTCCAACTGGGAAACATATATCTGCAAGTCCACAGTGTCTTGAGTATTTGCATGAGGGTCATTGAAGATACGTGCAGCTTGATCTAAACGGAGCCGACAGTCATCCACAGCTTTGAGGGTAATTAACTCCTCTGCTCCTCTCCCAAGCACTGCTTTGTTTTCAGTCTCCGTCATGATAGTAAATCAAAATGGTGCGGTCGGAAGCACGGTGTGTAAACTCCAAAGCAAATATAGTTCAATGTATACACCAGCTTACTAGACCAGAAGACGCCCGGACTTGTTGAGGCAATCGTATTTCAGCAGTGTCAGCACATTGTATCACTTTTCACAACTGCAGCACAGATTCTCTATCTGCTGTTGGTCTGGAAAGGGTTATAATGCCTGAGAGGGGAGGATATCACATCCAGAAGCTGAGGTCTCGTGAGGCTTTCTGGATGTTTTTGTTAAAAACTTATCAACCATATGGCTTAAATAAAAGAACAGATTTAGTTCTGTATTATTGATATATGTTTATATTGATCTGTTTTCTTCTTCCTGCAAGTCCATTGATGTTGTCTGAATATGTGTGTCTTTTTTGTACCACGTGATTTTATCTTTGTTATTCATTGGTTTGTCTCTCTTTTAAAAAGAACACCTGTGTATTCAATGTATGCTATGATTAAGGGTCCACGTGACCTGAAACGCGTTAGTCTTTTGCTGTGGGTCTCTGATGTTTTATCTCCTACGTAAATAAACAATTGAGTGCTATCTGAAGAACGCTGGACATCAATCATTCTTCTTATCTTCAATTGCTTGCCTCAACAAGTCCGGGCGTCTTCTGGTAAGCTGGTGTATACATTGAACTACTCCTGCTCCTTCTCTCCTGTCACCTGAGTAGAAAAACCACTCATTTCGCCAGACACTGCTTGTGCTCCAATGTCCTCCTCCTCCTCCAGTTCAGCCCCCACCAGACTCATGTGGCCTTGAGATGTAGTCGCCATGTCTACAGTCCCCGGTCCAGACAGATTTTGCAGCATCTGTTCCAGGATATGAAGCAATAGTATGACGTTATTCATCCCGTAGTCCTGGCGACTGACAAATAACATGGCCTCCTCAAAGGGCCTGAGCAAACGCCAGGTGTCAGGCATGAGCTGCCACTGGCTGACATCAAAATTACACAGGGGAGTACTCCTGTCTGCTTGGATCATCAAAAAATCGTTAATGGCTTTTCTCTGCTCATACAGTCGGTCTAACATATGGAGGCTGGAATTCCAATGGGTTTAAAGGTCGCATATCAGCCTATGTTGGGGGAGGCTGTTCTGCCGCTGCAGCTCAAGGAGGGTGTGCTTGGCTTTGTAAGAATGGATGAAGTGCATGCACAGTTTTCTGGCCATTTTTAGAATGTCTTACAGATGGTTGGAAGACTTCAGGAACCTTTTGACAACCAGATTGAACATGTATGCCATGCAGGGCACATGGCTCAGCCCTCCTCGGTGCAGCGTGGACACCATGTTCCTTCCATTGTCTGTCACCATTGTTCTGATTTGCAGTTGTCGCGGAGAAAGCCACACATTGATTTTGTGTTGCATGATGCGGAGAAGTTCCTCCCCTGTGTGATTTCGTTCGCCCAGGCAAACCAGGTGTAGAACTGCGTGACACCACTGTGCCCTACACATGTGGTATGATGGAGCAGCACTTAGACTTGTGGAGGCTGAGGTAGTGGTGGAGGAGGAGGCGGACATTGGCGCAGGATCAGCAGTTTGACAACGTTTAGGAGAAAGTGGCATCTCCTGTCCAAGTTGCTGGTGTGGCTGGGCAGGAAGCACATTCACTCAGTGGGCCATAAATGACATGTACTATCCCTGACCGTAGTTACAGCTCCACACATCCGCGCTGCCGTGCACCTTGGAAGACACCGATAGGCTCAAGGACTGGTCCACTTTCTGTTCTACATATTTGTGCAGGGTTGGTACTGCCTTTTTCGAAAAGAAATTACGGCTTGGGACTCTCCCTTTCAGCTCGGCACAAGCCACTAGTTCTCTGAACGGTGCAGAGTCCACCACTTGGAAAGGGAGGGACTGCAGTACCAACAACTTAAACAAGAGCACGGTCAGCTTCTGCAACTTGGGATGGTTGGACGCATACTGCTGTCTCTTGGCAATCGCCTTGGTGAACGACTGCTGGTGCCATGAGTGGCGAGGAGCAGGAGCATCTGGACCGGTAGATGATGGGAAAGACAAACCGCTGCCTTCGGCAGAAGTGGTGGAGCCTTGACTGGCTGTAATGGCATGCGTGCCACTGGGTGCTGCTGTTGTGGCAGAGGAATGGACCACCACATCTGAGACACATTTCTCCCAGGCCACTGGATGGTGACGCTGCATGTGTTGACGCAGGGCCATGGTGCCAACGTTAGCTACCTGGCCACGCTGCACTTTCTGCCCACAGATTCTACATATACACATGTTTGGCTCCTCCAGTGTCTTAGCAAAAAACTGCCACACTGCCGAGTAGGTGATTTTACCGACAACGCTCCGCACTGAGTGACTACTACCGCTGCTGCATCGGTAAGCCCCTGTGCCGCTACTTTCTTGGACATGCGAAGCGGGTTTTCTACCCCGTGGCCATTTGGCTCCAGACCGCACACTGCTGTCCCCCTGCTGACTCACGGCCACACTACCGACTTGCTGGCTGCGCCGCTGCCTGACTGCAAGATGACACCCTCTTCTCCCGACGATGATGATGAAGCCCTTGCTTCACCCGGCTCCCAAGTGCGATCGACTACATCGTCATCGATTTGTGTTTGCCTGTCACTGCTATCCTCCTCAACGGTCTCAGTATGCAGAGCCTGACTGCTTGCAACATAACCTCCCATGGCAAGATATGGAAGAGCCAATTTAAAATTTCAATACTTTAATAAATCTTCTTTAAAATGTAGACATTCAGCCGTAATAAACAGTATGTCCATCACTACATATATAAGGAAGCATATACTCAGGTTTGCAGTTGCGGCTTAACCAAGTCGTTCAGTGTAGATTCGTATTCATGCTCCCGATTAGGTGAGCAGGAGACGCCGGCATCCAAGGCGGAGCGAGACGCTCGGGAGCATGAATATGAATCTATACTGAACGGCTTGGCTAAGCCGCAACTGCAAACTTGAGTATATGTGCTTCTTTATACATGTGGTGATGGACACACTGTTTATCACGGTTTAATGTCTACATTTTTAAGAAGATGTATTAAAGCATTGAAATTTTAAATTGGCTCTTCCATATCTTGCCAGTACAAATACGGGGAAGTGGAGACCCCACTAGTTGAGCCGCAGTAGACCATTGCTCAGGTGATACATTGTGATTAATTTGGCCAAATCTATCTATATATACATATAACATAACCTCCCATGCCACTCTCCACATCAATACTTTCCCACCTACTGCAAGAAGCAGCGGATGTCTTCCCCACCTCTTCGCTGCCAAGTAGCTGCTGACTGTCCTCAAAGAGTTCATCCTCGCTGTATAGTGGCGCTGAGCCCAGACCACATAGTAGATCTCTCACTGAGGGAATCGAACAAGACAGAGGCGGGTTGAGGACAGGTGAGGGCCGCTGACCTGCTCCCGGGCCATGCCAACTAAATGTCTGACGAACCCACCGACTCTTGGCTGGGGTTGTCAGATGTCATCTAGGAGGAAGTGGATGACCTAGTCAACCAATCAAGAACCCTTGGGTTGCTGGTCAACACACTGCCGCTAGATGACACCGGCATTTCTGGCCTCAGCGAGTCAGCCCTGCTGCAACGTCCCATTACTGTGCTGCGACCTGTGCCTGCTCCAGGAACGTTTGTGCCACTGCCACTCGCATGTGAAGGGCCTGCCACTAGGGATGAGCGATATTGTCGACAAAAGTTGAAATCAGCACGGTTTTTTGGCTTATCGGAATTTTCAGATCACAATCTTATAGATAATCATTTACTATCGCGCCTTTTTCAGCGTTTCCTGTCATTTTGGCAGCCAGCCAATCAGCTCTGAGGATAGAGGGGGGTGAGGAGGATGTACAACGTCACCACTTGGCGGTGTATGGATCTCATTGGCTGCAAAATCATGTGACCTTGTTTTAGCTATGCAACTGCATTTCCTGTTCAGCTCATTCTCTGGCTATGTCACTTCACAGCAGGACGTCTCGGCATCTGAACCAATAGCTGTTCTAAGAACACAGAGAGACAGTCTCTTCTTATACACAAAACCATCCACCTAGCTGTAGCTTAGAATATAGTTAAATTAAAGAATTTCACTTCTTATTTAGTTAGAAATTTTTTTAAAGAAATCTAATGGTGTGTGCAGCCGTGGGGGTGGTGGGAGGAGAGTGTTTGGAAAGGAGGGGTGATATTGTGTAGACCTGTGTGATCTGTGACCTTTAATTGAAAAAGCAATGTTTTTCTCTTTTGTTTTTCCAGTTCTATTGCACTCACTGCATGTCAGTGTTCCCAAAACTGGCATAACTTATCCCTACAACTTTTAAATAGTTCTATTGCAGTCCGTGCGTCTGTTTGGCACAAACAGCTCACTTGTAGGCGAATTGTGTTATACATATTTTATAGTAAATTGCGCCTGTTGTCAGTGGTGCGAAGACCGCCATATTAAAACCATAGAACATTTAAATACTCTTATTGCAGTCTGTGTCTGTTTGCCGCAAAGAGCTCAGTTGTACGGAAATTGTGTTATACATATTTTAGAGTAAATTGCGCCTGTTGTCAGTGGGGCAAAGACCTCCATATTGAATCCATATTACATTTAAATAGTTCTATTGCACTTAGTGCATCTGTTTTCCGCAAAAAGCTCAGTTGCACATAAATTGTTTTATACATATTTTATAGTAAATCGCGCCTGTTGTCAGTGGTGCGAAGACCGCCATATTAAATCCATATCACTTTTAAATAGTTCTAATGAAGTCCGTGCATCTCAGTTTGGCCCTAATAGCGCACTTGTACGATAGTTTGTTGAAAACTATCAATTGCTAGTCCTACTGGGCAGTTGTAAATCTCAGGGACTGAAGGAAGAACACTGTTGATTTTGTCTTACGGTTCTTCCACCAGACCGCATTTCACAGATATTCGATAGAAACAATTCTGTTTCTAATTCTAGTTGGCTGGTGGAAATTAGAGGGATTTAAGAATATCTGTGATCTGCCGTCTTTGCAGAACAGTTTCTCAATAAGAGACTGTGAAAAACTCTTCTATATCTTTTAAATTTTAATCTTTCTGAACATGGGGCGAACTGCAGGTGGTAAGTGAGCAAAGAGGGGGGTAGCACATGGAGGTAGAGGTACGAGAGAAGGTGCTACTTCCAGTGCTGGCGACAACACGCAAGCCAGTACATCGTCAGTTGCAGGACCATCAGGCCTGTCATCGCTGGGTCGGTGCCCTGTGAATCTCAGTAACGAACAGTGTCGCCAATCTGTTCTTCAGTGGTTAACGCAACCTGCATCCAGCAGTTTTACCTCCTCGTCCTCCCAGTCACGGCCACAAATGTCATCATCATCATCGTCAGCATCCGTCCAACATGAAGCAAATGCAGCCCAAATGTCAACTAATATACCCACCACTGTGGATAATCCATTTTCTGAAGACCTCTTTGATGAAACAATGTGTTTGGGTCAGGACGCATTTCAAAAGATCAAGAGGCCAAAGAGGATGATTTTGTCTGCTCTGATGCCCAATCGCTGATGCCATCAGAGGAGGAGAAGGAAACCGGTCAGTCGGCACAAATCCCGAGCAGTCGGCAACACCTCGCAGTGCCTATGGCTTGTAGCCCGCAGCTCCAGGATGTAGACTGTCAGGACAAGGAAGTCACCTGTGATGAGGATGATGACATTGTGGATCCAACGTGGTCTTTTCAGCAGAATTTGTTTGCAAGCGTTTCATCACTGGACGAGGAGGAAGACGATGGGGTAGTGTTGGTATGGGTCCGGCCTCAAAAAGGGAGAAGGCAGTCGCACAAGTCCGTTGAGATTATTCTGCCAGCCACGATCAGCGGTGGCAGTGGAAACACTGCTACCCGCTTATCGCCATCGAAAAGGTCAAGGACCTCTGAAGCCTGGACCTTTTTCGATCAAGCTTCTGATTCGGGCATTGATGTCATATGCCGCCTTTGCCATAAACGCATCAGTAGAGGGAAGAATCTTAGGTGTTTAACCACCACCAACATGTCTAGTCACATGCAGCAAATGCATGAGTTGAAATGGAGGGAACACTTGTTGAAAAAAGGCCACACCGGTTCTGGGCTTCCAACCACTGTCACACCCTGTATCTCTGCCTCCTCCTCCTCTGCAACTTCCAAGACCAAGCGTTCCTCTGCTGCCCATGTCCCTCAGCGTCATGAGCAAGGATCAGCCTCCACTTCAGCCTCCACCGTCGACCGAGCACCAACAGCACCAATAGAGATGCAGCCTTACCCCTTCTCCTTCCACCAGTGTGACCTGCACGCCGTACAGCGGCCAGTCTAGCAGCAAGCCTTCTGTCTACCAGGTTTGGGAGCAGAAGAAACACTTCAACCCAAACCATCACAAAGCCAAAAGCCTGAATTTGGCCTTGCCAGGCTTTTGGCAATGGAAATGTTGCATTCCCGTCTGGTGGACACAGACGGGTTTTGCCACGTCATGACCCTTGCCTGCCCCCGATACCAGATGCTGAGCAGGCATTTCTTTTCCCGAAAAGCCTTCCCTGCCCTGGCCAGCCACGTGTCATCTAAAATCTCCAGCACGTTGTCTGCATCTGTGACTGGAAAAGTCCATCTGTCCACCGATATACATGGACTACTAAGCACGGTCAAGGCCGCTATATCTCTGTGACAGCTCACTGGGTGAGCTGGGTGGATGGTAGCTCTCTGGCTCGGCGCACGCTCTTCAAAACCACCGGGATGGGTAAGGGTTCTTCCCCCAAGGTCCACGGGTCGCATCCCATGCCCAGAGAAAGCAGGCAGTATTGAAATTAATCTGTCTTGGAGACTGTGAACACACAGGTCAGGAGCTGTGGACGGCTCTTCGCAACGAGACCGAGCGCTGGCTGGGTGACAAGAACCTTGTGCCAGGCAAGGTGGTGTGCAATAACGGTCGAAATTATCTGGCCGCCCTTAAGATCGGTAGGCTAGAATACATCCCTTCCCTGGCACACGTCATGAACTTCGTCGTCCAGAAATTTGTAAAGCGCTACCCGGGTCTGGACTGCCTGCTGAGGAAGGCTCGAGGTCTGAGCTCACACTTCCGCCGTTCGCATCCTGCTTCATCCCGTCTGGCTGCGTTACAGTGTCATCTTGGCCTCCCCGTCAACCGTCTCATTGTTGACGTGGCAACACGCTGGAATTCCACCCTCCACATGCTCCAGCGATTGTGGCAGCTGCGTAATGCCATTACGCAGTACGAAGTGGCACATGGCCCGACAAGCAACGGTGCGGACCTTGGGGTGTTGAGCCACCGAGAGTGGAGGCAGGTGAAAGAGCTCTGCACAATCCTTGCAAGTTTTGAAGATGCCACCAAGTGTGGTATATCAATGTCTAAACAACTGGCAACAAAACTGAGTACACTGTACCCAATTTTCCATTTTCGCTCCACAGTGTCATGTGACTCGTAAGGTCTCAGGGGTGAATGGGGAGTGGGTGTCATCGCTCTCACACTTTCTCTACTGGACACTGAAAGTTCAAAATGGCACCTCATGGCACAGAACTGTCTGAGAATCTGAATAAAGAATTGTTGCTCTACATACAGATGGCCTAGGCTATAAGAAGATTGCCAACACCCTGAAACTGAGTTGCAGCACGGTGGGCAAAACCATACAGCGGTTTAACAAGACAGGTTCCACTTAGAACAGTCTTCGCTATGGTCGACCAAAGAAGTTGAGTGCACGTGCTCAGCGTCATATCCAGAGATTATCTTTTCAGAAAAGACATATGAGTTCTTCCAGCATTGTTGTAGAGTTTACAGGGTTGGGGGATCAGCCTGTTAGTGCTCAGACATGGCTGTCATCCCAGAAGGAAGCCTATTCTTTAAACATGTTTATTGATATTGACATGTACAGATATGAAACTCAATATAATTAAAAGAGTAGATTCACAACGGTTATACAAATGATTGTAGAGATATTTGATATAATAAGTTAGAAATCAGTACATGTTCATGAGAATGAGAAGCAGTAAATCATTATACATTATAAAACTAACCTATGTTATATTATGAGCAATTATTGGTAGAAGAAACATTAAATCAATAATACAGGTGTTATGAATCTTCAGGTGAGTAATACCTGGAAGAAAATCCAAGTATCCCATAGAGAGCGATTTTTTGTGAGAATAAAAAGGGGGATCAATCAACCTTAGTTCACAGGCACAGCTAAAATTTATATGGCGGATAACCTACGTAATAAAAGGGGCCTTAGGGTCCTTCCAGTGATATGTGTCACGGATGCCCCTGCAACCCTCGTCCCAGGTCGCGGGCGCATCCGTGCCCCGATGCCTAGCGGCGCCCCTTCCCTCACCTCGGGTCGGGGGTCCGCTCGCCCCCCTGCAGGTGCCCAAGGCCACGTACCCGGCCACGCTCCTGCTCCGTCCGCCTCTGTCCCGCGGCGCGCGTCCCCGCCCCTTAGGCCGCGCGCTCGCCGGCAGTGTGAAAAAGGGACAGTGCACCGGTAATTGGCCATTACTGGACACTGCTCCTATTTATAGCCGGCCTCTTCCTGGTAACCCTGCCGGATCTTTAGTGCCTGTAGCCTTGAAGAAAGCATTCCTGTTTGCCTCGTTCTGATCACCGTGTACCGTTCCTTCTGCCTGTCCTCGACCACGAATCTAGCCGCCTGCCCGACCCCTTGCCTGTCCACGACTACGAACCAGAGCCGCCTGTCCTGACCTTCTGCCTGTCCCCGACCACGAGCCTGCCTGACGATTCTGTACCTCACTACACCTCAGCTGCCTCCGCAAGCAAGTCACGTCAGGGGTAGCGACCTGGTAGACTCCCGCCGCAGCAAGTCCATCCCGCTTTGCGGCGGGCTCTGGTGAAAACCGGGACCTACTTAGATTCCGCTCCCTGGCGTGGCTTACACCATCGCTTGCGATGGTCCAGAGGATCCACTACCTCCGACCGTGACAATATGCTATAGCTGTTCTAGCAGCAATTAATATGTGAAAAGAAACTGTTCTGTGAACAGGCAGTATCTCAGTAAAATTTATATCTAGAAGTGCTAATTCCGGGGAAAGCTGTAAAGTGATCCCAATTACTTCCTGTAAGAAGAGGCCAATGCGCTTCCAAAACTTTTTAATTATTGGGCAACCCCACCAGACATGAGGCATGGTTCCTTGCTGCCCGCATCTTTTCCAACAAAAATTGGAAGAGCCCAGGAACATATGGGCTAGTTTGGTAGGTGGTAAGTACCACCTAAGTTGAATCTTGTGCATGGTTTCTTGATGATTGGCACATTTGGAAAACCTTGGGGGGATAGAGTGTGCCTGGTTCCATTGCTCTATGGAAAAGGTCTGGTTTAGTTCTCCCTTCCATTTGGTCATGGTAGAGAATTTACCTTGAGTCTTGCCCATAAGAATCATGTTATAAAGCAAGGAGAGACGTTTCTCATAACCTTTCTTTTTAAATATGAAGTTGTGGAAATCTGAGAGAGAAGTATTCGAGTGGGGCCAACAAATAGATTGTATCACATACCTAAGTTGGAGATACTGAAAGAACATTGAGGTAGGGAGATTGTAAGTTTTGGCCAGGTCTTCAAAGGTTTTTAGTCCCTGGTGATCATATAATTGCTCAATTGATATTATATTGTATTCACTCCAAGCATGAAACGCAAGGTTGGAGTTCCAACAACGTAAGGAAATAGGAGAGAGATTTTCCTTTTGTATGTAAATCCAATTATTTTGAACTACATATGAGAACCATGCTTTGAAGAGATCAGTTAGAGATCTTGATGAAGCAGATGGAGGGGGGGGGGGCACCGACTAATGAAGAGATCAGATGTAGGTTTACTGGATTGAGAGTTAAAGAGTTGGTTTCAATATGTGTCCAAAGATTATCTTCAGATTGGTTCCACAGATGAAAGGCCTGCTCTAGAATAATTGCTGAGTTGTAGGCAGCCAAATTAGGAACAGCTAGACCACCTTTTTTATGACTCAATTGTAGCAGGTCTTTCTTAATTCTAGGCCTGCAGCCATTCCAAATGAATTTTGCAAGTAAATGTTAAAATTTATGTATCATTGGGGAAGGAAGTAAATAGGGGATAGCACTGCAAACATAAATAAATTTAGAAAGCAAAGACAACTTCACAACATTAATTCTGGCAGTCCATGACAAATTGAGAGGAAGTGAACGTTTGATTTCCGAGTCTAATAAACTGTATAAATGGTTATAATATCATTAATATTTAGAAGGGGTAGAGAGATTTAATCTAATACAACATGTCGCTTCCAAATTAAATCCAAGAGATTAGTTAGTTTGAGCTAAAACATTGTTCAATAAACAGAACAGATTTAGACTATTTAATTATAAAAGGAGAGAGTAGAAAAGAGATTAGAAGTTAAAAAATTCTTCAATGAAAAGAAGGGTCGTGGTTATAAATCAACATAGCAATAAGCTTATTTTATGTGAACATATATCTAGGCCTGATATAAGGGGTGGCTCTAATATGTTCAATGGGGGCTCCATGATAACACAAAAATAGGGGGAAAAGAGGGCATCCGATGCATTGAAATATCAAAGGGAAGAAAAAGAAATCGAATGAGGACTTGCTGAAGGATGAGTAAGGGAAAAGCAACCAAAAATAAAACTGACAAGCCAAATTTTAACAAGACAGAGCAATTAAAAAACCCATTTAACCCAAAAAACTTTTCCATCGGGACAAAAACCACAAAACAAACAAAAAACCAAATTTCTTACAAAAAATTAATTCGCTTCTTTTACTTTTTTAGGCCCCCGGAAAAAAGCCCCACCCCCCCCCTTCATTTGGATCAGGATAAATACTAAGGGAATTTAAGGCGGGTGGAAAAAAACTTTGGGGGATATTTTATATCAAATTAAAAGGGAAATGGCTATAGTGCATGGTTGATCTGGACTTTCCAGTTTTGGTTTGGGTGTTATAATTGCGCAAGGTTCTTAAGGGTTGTTTTCTAAAACTTATCCTTACAAATGATGTTAAATGTGGAGAAAAGAAGGTCTGAGAAGGGGTTGGTAGTATCATTAGAAATGCCATCGGACCCGGGGCTTTTTTTTGTTTTAATATAGCCCTTTTTGCTTTCTGGACTTGGTAGTGAAAAGGGCTATTTAATTCAGCTAGCTGGGCACTAGATAGTTCTGGGAGTTAACAGAATTTAAGAAATTATTAATGTGCTCTTCAGAGGGTGGGGAGAGATGTTCGCTCTCTTGTAGGTTTATAGAGATTAGAGTAGTAGTCAGCGAAGTAATTTGAAATGTTATTGGATTTTATATTTTAAACCCCCATTGGATGAAGAGAGGTGAGTGATTCTGGTTTGGGGTGAACTTGTTCACCGCTTCGCCAACAGTTTGCTTGGCCTGTTCCTTGTAGATAGAATTGCCATTTATTTTTGGGCCCGTTTGAAAACATATTTGTGAAGTACATTGTTCTTAGTTTTACCTCAAATCTACTAGGAGTCTTTGTTTTGAGGGGATGGATCAAGTTTTAAAAGCTTTGTCTTGTTTCTCAGTATCAGACAATAAATCACACAGGGCTTGTTGGTGTTTCCTTTTTTCTCTACTTGCTACTTGGATAAATATACCTCTAATAAAAGGCTTTATGGGCACACCACAGGGAGCTACTAGAGGAGACAGAAGAGATGTTAGTTGAAAAAAAATGTTTAATCTCAGATGTAATATATGAGCTGATCTCCTGTTTTTTAAGCAGAAAATTATTGAGGTCCCCAAAATGAATATTTGGGATCGAATTTTTGGGTTCTACGCACATTTTAACAGGGGCATGGTCGGACCATGTGATATATCCATATTGATGATAAGAGCTGATTAAGAATTTTTTATCTAGTAAAAAGAAGTCGATTCTAGTGTGTACATTTTTAGGGGCAGAAAAGAATGTATAGTCTCTCTCCGTGGTATGTAAGTACCTCCAGATGTTCCTCTAATAAATATGATTGAAGATCATTTGCAGGGTTAGTTCATCATTTTCCAATTGGACAAACAAGG